>JARYGA010036276.1:0-25976 GCA_030545235.1 Helianthus tuberosus
TCCAACTTAGGGAAATGATCAGATCAAGGGTGGGTTTGAAGCAAATAGGGGTGGGGTATTTATAGGATTAGGACCACCGTTAGGATCATTTCTTGAATATCGTGCCTTGATCTCACCCGTACACTAGTCGGAATGTTATGGTAGCTCATTTTGCCCCCACCACCAGCTATTGACAAGTGGCATTGGCCTTTGGGGGGTTTAAAGGCTGGAAACAGGCTGTTAAAAATGGGTTTCTGCATCTGGGCCCTGCTTGCGCACCGTAACACTCAGAGTGTTGAGGTGCGCAAGGACCTACTTTCACAGAATCACACTTTTGGTCCCTGTTAGTGTTTTGAGCTATTTCCGACATGTTTAAGGCCCGTTAACCCCATTTCAAAGCTCTAAAATGAAGTTAAAGTATAGGGAACTTAAAATGTGTTCAAAAATATCTCGAGTGTCGGTTCGTTTGGCCGTACGATCGCGATGTTCGCTTAATTACGACGGAATGCGCATAAGCGCGAAAAACGATCCAAATGGCGTGACGAATGGATTTTTCTTATGCCAAACACTAAAATAAAATATTTTAGTGCTTACATAAATTTTTGGATGTCCGGATGTATTCAGAACGTAAGTTATGCGCGAAAGTGCAAACTTGTGCACTTTTTGACGCTTTTAGTCCTTGAATGACCCAAAAGTTTATTTTAGCACACCGAACCCCTCAAAGCCTATTTCTAAGCTATATAAAGGATATTTAAGGTGTGTTTAACTTATGGTCATGTTCCGGAATGTCTGTTACAGTTCAAATTGGCATACTTTCGTAGTTTGTCAAATTTAGTCCCTGTAAGCGAATAAACTTGATTTCACCACACCAAACCTTCCAAAACTTACATCTAAGTTATGTAAAGGTTATTTAAGGTATGTTAAGCCTATTTCACTATTCCAGAGTGTTCGTTGCATTAAAATGGTTATATCTACGCATCAGAGCACGTATAACCCTCCAGAAAGCGATTTAAAGCTTGAAATCGAACAAGAGTTGATATGTGCAAACGATACACATATTTTTACAAATCCCAAGTATGAAATACAATGTTTCATTGGTTTGGCATTTGTTTGATGGTTGAAGTGACACAGGTGTCACAATGAGGAAGAATTAAACAAATAAACATTGGAAAAACTCAATTATCTCCTGAAAGTTTCAAATTTTATTTTGCAGATAGATTGGAGAAACTAAAGGAGAAGCGAGTAGCAAAAAATCAGAAAAAGGTAAAATGCGGGAATGTTGCTCAGGAAGAGAAGTCTGAACAGAGTGAAGAAGTTAAAGTTGATGAGAAGGTGGTTGAAATTTAAAAGATTGTTGAAGTCACAAAACCTTGTCTAAATTGTTTGGAACCATGCAAACATTGTGAAGAGAAAGATGAGAAGTATAGTGGGCTAGACAAGATGAAAGAAAAATTATTATTCGATGTCAAATATGTGAAGGAATCATATGATGTGCTGAATAGAACAGTCAACCAGTTGCAACAGACAAACTCAGAAAGAGAAGATGTTTTAACAATGATGAATGCAGTGATGATGTCTAAGCAGAAGGCTATCAATCACTATATTGAGGAGTGTGCAAAGTTGAAGCAGGAGTTGGAGACTGAAAAGATTGAAAATGAAAGAATCAGACGATTGTTACAGAGTTATTCAAGTTCTGATTATTTGATTGATAGAATTTATCCTACTGTTGCAGGTTTTGAAGCCTTTCAAGATAAGAAGCCGGAAGATATGGATACTGGTAAGAAACAAAGTGCAAATTATAACAAGTGTCCGCCTCCGATCTGGGAAGGTTATTCTCCCAGAAAACCAAATGAGGAACAAGTCAAAAAGGCAGTCAATATAAAGTTAAAGTCTGAAACAACTGATGAGTTACCTGAAAACATTGACATCATATTCACTTCGTCTGACACTGATCATGAGTCTGAGTTAATAAAGAAAGTGGCCGATCAGGTGTTGGATATGGATGAGGAGTCAGAGTCAAAGTCTGAGTCAGAAACTTCGAGTTCATCAGTCAACAGTTCGAAATCATCGGTCAAAAGGGTCTACAATAAAGAATTTTTGTTATCAAAAAATAATTTGAATGATGAACCAATCAAAGTGGCATATACTTTGAATGATTCAGACAAATTATATTCTGATGAGGAATTTCCAATCAAAAATGTGAAAATTGAAAATATCAAAACAGTTTTTAAATTGATACAAATAAAGTTTTCAGAAATAAAAGATAAAATGGGATCTTCAAAACCTAAATATACTTCTAGAGTTCAACAACGTTTAAACAAGAAAAAAGGTTTTGGTCCAAATCATCAAAAGAAACCGAATCATAAAGGCAATTTCAAAAAGAAGGGGTTGGGTTTTGATGTTGAAAATAATCGAAATGTTAAAGATTTTAAATCAAAAATAGTATTTGTTTCAGGGTCCAGTTCTGAAGAAGAGAAGAAGAGCTCATTCTAGAAGCAGTCAAACAAAGCATTTCTTGCAGAAAAACAGAAAAATGAGAAGAATGAAGCTAATCAGAAAAGGGAGACAAGAACCTGTTACCGATGTCAAGAAGTTGGTCACATCGCCTGGAACTGTCCAATGGCTACCAACACAAAACAGGGAGTGTCTTCTAAACTTAAAGAAAAAGTCGTTGATAAAACTGAACCACTGTGACACCTGTGTCATTTCAACTATCAAACAAATTCCAAACCAATGAAATATTATATTTCATACTTTGGACTTGTATAAATATGTGTATCTTTTGCACATATCAACTTTTGTTCGATTTCAAACTCTAAATCGCTTTCTGGAAGGTTATACGCGCACTAATGCGTAAATATAACCAGTTTAATGCAACAAACACTCCGGAATAGTGAAATAGGTTTAACATACCTTAAATAACCTTTACATAACTTAGATATAAGTTTTGGAAGGTTTGGTGTGGTGAAATCAAAGTTTATTCGCTTACAGGGACTAAATTTGACAAACTGCGAAAGTATGCCAATTTGAACTGTAACAGACATTCCGGAGCATGGCCATAAGTTAAACATACCATAAATATCCTTTAAATAGCTTAGAAATAGGCTTTGAGGGGTTCGGTGTGCTAAAATAAACTTTTGTGTCATTCAGGGACTAAAAGTGTCAAAAAGTGCACAAGTTTGCATTTTCGCGCATAACTTACGTTCTGAATACATCCGGACATCAAAAAATTTATGTAAGCACTAAAATATTTTATTTTAGTGTTCGGCATAAGAAAAATCCATTCGTCACGTCATTTGGATCGTTTTTCGCGCTTATGCGCATTCCGTCGTAATTAAGCGAACATCGCGATCGTACGGCCAAACGAACCGACATCCTTGATATTTTTGAGCATGTTTTGAGTTCCCTATACTTTAAATTCATTTTAGAGCCTTGAAATGAGGTTAACGGGGTTCAAACGCATCGAAAATCGCTTAAACGGGCTGCAGGGACTAAACCTGTCACTTTTGAAACAATTCTGGAACTGGGAGGCAGTAGCGTAGCGCGAGCCCTAAGGGCCTACCCGTCGCGCTACGCGAGTGCATGATCTGACCAGATTCAATGTTTTAAACATCAGATTTCAGCTGATTAATCCTCCACCACACATTCTCACATGTCTAGTCAGCGGATAAGAACCATTTTTAGCTACCATGAGTTTCCGACAAGTGTACGGGTTGGATCATGGCACGTTTTCCATGAAACGATCCTAACGGTTACCCGAAAACTATAAATACCCCATCACCCCAACCTCATTTCTTACAAGAATTCTGATTTGAGAGCTCTAAGTTGAAACCATTGTTTCATACCTGAGTTCTTGGATCGGGATTAGCATTCGGGGACCCTTCGTAAGTATTCTTTCGTTCTTTTCCCTATTTTACTGCTTTTCGAGTCAAAAAGTCAAACTTTGTTTGACTTTCAGCGTTGACCAGTAATGGTCAATGCGAAGTTCGTTTGAACTTCGCAACGTGATTGTAATCACGATGGTCATAGTCCCTTGGGACTATGCCTACTGATTACCACGTTGTCTAGGGTCGTAGGGTAAGCGATCTGATAAATCGCTTATACCTCGAACCCGACCCAGTTTGGTCGATCATTAGGATCCGACCAAATACATTAGGTGACCCTAGTATAGGGCATAACCTTCCGAGGTTATACCCTATGGTCACATCGTTTAAGTAGTTGTATGATAGGTAGTTTATATGCCTTAGGTAAATTACCAGAATACCCTTTTCATGTATAATTGGTAATTAAGCATATGTAACCTAAACTTTTGTCACATAACTGATTATGTAACATGTATAGGCATATAACACTTGTCATAGGACTAGTTAGGCGGTCCGAACGCGTTTCACGCGAACGACGCGTTAAAGTAGCATAAGCTACCTAAACGGGTCGTAATGGGTCGTAAACACTTAGGTTAGGTTTCATTTAGCATGTAGGCTTTGTTAAACCAAATAACACGAGTCTCTACACTCGTTTGGTTTACAAACCCTAATGCTACCCGATCTTCCGATCTAGGTCCGGTTAATTAACATAGTTACCTATATTAGGTGCCGTTTGATATCCGCGATCTCTAGCATTGTTTGGTTGTTACTCAAGGACTACTAAGCAATCTCAAGTGAGTACATAGACCCCTCTTTTACTGTTTTCCAAACTGTTTTGGGGTGAAACACATGTGCCTACTTGTTACATTCATGCTTTCCCGTTTTCACATCATATACCTGCTATGTTCGTTAGTACATTATAGTACATGATTTCATTACACTTTATGCTATGTATGTCCATTGTGTGCATACTTAGTACATTGTTTTACATTACATTTTGTTGCATATGCTCATCCAGTATATGAACACATTATATTACATTTTGAACCGTTTATAACTATTTGACTATGTGAACCGTTGTAATCATTTGTATCTGTGAACCGTTTGTATCTGTGAACCGTTTGTATCTGTGAACCGTTTGTATCAGTGAACCGTTTGTATCTGTGAACCGTTTATATCTGTGAACCGTTTGTATCAGTGAACCGTTTGTATCTGTGAACCGTTTGTATCTGTGAACCGTTTGTATCTGTGAACCGTTTGTATCTGCGAACCGTGTGAACCGTATTTGACCATACATAAACACTTCTACTATTGTTAAACATTACTTTGGTGGTTTGATTTGATTAAATGATTAAGTAACGATGCGTGTGTAATATGATACAAGCATGGTGGATACGCCGCTGGTACTTCCTATATATAAGTGTTTGTATGGTATTACATATCGTAGCGTTATTTGAATCATTTCAGTTTGAGACATATAACATTTTATACAAATAACATACTTTTCACAAGACATTGTTTTACAAACAACTTATCTTATACAAACTCAGTTACATGGTTATTCATTTAACCATACATTATTCTTTTATCTATACATATCATCTAGACTTATTGATTTTCAAACGATTTACAAGACAAAGCAAATTACAAGGTCCATGACTAAACATTTTCTCAAACATAAGTCATGAAACCTATTTTCACAAAACCTATGTATCTCACAGGCATTTTTATGCTGACGTACCTATTTTCACATGTGTTTTTCAGGAGCTGTTGCATAAGATGATCAAGATACACATAGGCAAACTTGGGCTTTAGTGACAATAAAAGATGCAAGACTAGTTAATTATGTTGTATTTCTTTGTTTGTTAAGACATTGTAACACCTTTAATCAATAAAACGAAACTTCAATTGCCATGGATTTGAAACAATTAATTCTGTTACAACACTCCCCGATGTTTCCGCCACGTTTTGTATGTTCTACATGGTCGGGGTGTGACAGAAAAAGATGGTATCAGAGCCAATGGTTATAGGGAATTAGGTTATTAGTAATGCTTTGACCTAGTCTATAACCTTCTTAGGACCCTAACGCAAGTTTACTTGCGTTTAGTCATAAAACAATACCGTCACCTATCCTTAGGCGACTACCACAACAAGAACATAAATTTCAAAACCGCTTTGAAAACTAATCATCTGTTCTAGGATGATTTATTACAAGGTTTTGAACCCTCTATTGTAAGGTTTTGAACCCTCTGTTATAAGGTTTTGAACCCCTTTGAGTTTTCAAAATCTCGTCAAGGTTTTGGGTTTTAAATAATGTGAACACGTGCAAACTGGAAGGGTGAATGCCTGTATTCTGGGTTTTCTGTCTAGGCAAGCACTTCATATACATCTCATCAGACGCGAGACCAGTTGTGCTTACCTGGGAATTCTTGGGATGAGTGTTCACTTATAGGCGAGCATGTCTTCGCGATACATTATTTTTGACCTATTTACTTTGATTATTCACCGAGGTCGTTTGTTGCTTTGTAGTAACAAACAAATGACCACTATCCTTGCTTTCATCCGATTTGTTTCATCTCATTCTTTTCGTCTAAATTCTCTCACTCGTTTCTTCTCATGTTTTCCTCTATTAGAATGCCTCCTCGACGCGAAAACCAGATAGCGACTACCGAACTGGCAGAAATCATTGCGCAGCAGATGGCTGCTCAATTCCCAAACCTCTTTTCTCAATGGAATCAAGCCAACAACAACAACAATGGTCCATGCAATTTCAAGAGTTTTAACTCGGCGAAACCACTCAAGTTTAGTGGTTCTGAGGGAGCGACTGGGCTTCTTCAATGGTTCGAGAGCATTGAGAATACCTTCCGCCATGTGCAGTGTCCTGACAATCGCAAGGTCGAGTTTGCTTCGAGTGTGTTCCAGAAGAGAGCCCTTACGTGGTGGAACGGTGTTATGAGAGATCGTGGTGCAGAAGTTGCTCTAGCACAGACATGGGCTGAACTTAGGGCCCTTATGATGAAGGAATTCTGTCCTCGACACGAGATCAGGGCTTTGGAAAGGGAATTCGACAATCTTGAGCAAGACAGCGGTGAGCATCGAGCCTACACGGACCGTTATGAGGAGTTAAGTCTGTTATGCCCAAACATGGTCACACCTTTGGATAAGGCAATCGAAAAGTACATTGATGGCCTCCCTGATTCAATACAAGACATTTTGACTGGTAGCAACCCTACTACAGTTAGACAGGCCATTGAGCTATCTGCAACCTTGACTGAATCAAAGATCAGGAAAGGTAAACTTTTCCGAAAAGGTGACAAGAAGCCGGTCGAAGAATCGAAACCAATCAAGGAATCAAAGATCATGGATGAACAGACTGGATCCCCTAAGAGGTCAAAGAAGCGAAAGGCTTCTCAGAACTACGCTGTGGTCGCTCACAATGATCGAGTCGTCCTCAACCAACCAGCTCAACCCCCTGCCAGGAAACCCTACAACGGAACTGCACCCTTGTGCAACCAATGTGGCCTACATCATCATGCTGGGGTGAAGTGCCGCACATGCCAAGTTTGCGGACTTATAGGTCATACAGCTAGGGTTTGCCCAACCGCAGCTGCACCAAATCAAGCTGGCAACAATCCTGCTCAAGCTCGTTTTCCACAAGGATCTTGCTACAACTGTGGCGAGATGGGCCATTTTAGTAGGAATTGCCCAAGGCTTGCTAATGCAAATCCAGCGCAGGGATGAGCATATGATCAACCAGAAGACAACATCGTTTAGAAATAATCACGTCTTATGTATTATTTTCTTTTGTTGTCAAGATCCAAGAAACAGTTGTTATCGTTGTTTATAAATAAATCTTTCATTTACATTGCAATGTATTTATGTGATTGTATGTATAAACAACATATCCCCTACAATACCGACAATCAAGGAACCGCATTCCTTGAAGAACAGACTACTCCCAAATTTCTTCCATTGTATGATCTCCTGCGTTTTTCACGAAAATCCTAAGTACCCGTTTCTTCCAAGAGAAACGAAGTACGAGGTGCCAAGTTAATAGCAATCAATAACAAGATAATAACAATTAAACAACTACGTGATTATGTGCTTATGAACATTACAAGACAAACTGTGCGGACTGTGCAAGGAATTACGTAATTATGGATGCATACATAATTATGGAATTTAGTGCACAGAAACCACAGCGAGCTTTGTCATGTACCTAGAAGTTAACCCAATTCATTTCCAATTCTGATGAAGTATCCGTTGAGGAAAAATGAACTAGCTATTCATTTTTCACTTCTGAAGAATATCCGTTGAGGAAATGAATATCCGTTTATCCTTCATTTCCAATTCTGAAGAATACCCGTTGAGGAAAATGACTCCGTTTGTACATTTTCGTTCTGAAGAGTATCCGTCGAGGGAAATGAATATCCGTTTATTTAATCCTTCATTTCCGAACCTGAGGAAACAACCGTTGAAAATGACTCCGTTTGTTCATTTTCGTTTCTGAAGATTATCCGTTGAGGAAATGAATATCCGTTTGTCTATCATTTTCATTTCCGTTTCTGAGGAACCATCTGTTGAAAATGACTCCGTTTGTTCAATTTCGTTTCTGAAGATTTGTCCGTTGAGGAAATGAATGTCCGTTTGGTTATCATTTTCATTTCCATTTCTGAGGAAGCAACCGTTGAAAATGACTCCGTTTGTTCATTTTCGTTTCTGAAGATTTTTCCATTGAGGAAATGAATATCCATTTGTCTATCATTTTCATTTCCGTTTCTGAGGAAGCATCTGTTGAAAATGACTCCGTTTGTTCATTTTCGTTTCTGAAGATTATCCGTTGAGGAAATGAATATCCGTTTGTCTATCATTTTCATTTCCGTTTCTGAGGAAGCATCTGTTGAAAATGACTCCGTTTGTTCATTTTCGTTTCTGAAGATTTTTCCGTTGAGGAAATGAATATCCGTTTGTTTATCATTTTCATTTCCATTTCTGAGGAAGCAACCGTTGAAAATGACTCCGTTTGTTCATTTTCGTTTCTGAAGATTTGTCCGTTGAGGAAATGAATATCCATTTGTCTATCATTTTCATTTCCGTTTCTGAGGAAGCATCTGTTGAAAATGACTCCGTTTGTTCATTTTCGTTTCTGAAGATTTGTCCGTTGAGGAAATGAATATCCGTTTGTCTATCATTTTCATTTCCGTTTCTGAGGAAGCATCTGTTGAAAATGACTCCGTTTGTTCATTTTCATTCTGAAGAATGTCCGTTAAGGAAATGACAGGATTATGCTTTACATATCTCTGGTGGTTATCTGACACAAAGTCACAAATAGACTCCTACGAATAAATTTCGGGACGAAATTTCCTAAAGTAGGGGAGACTGTGACACCTGTGTCATTTCAACTATCAAACAAATGCCAAACCAATGAAATATTATATTTCATACTTTGGACTTGTATAAATATGTGTATCTTTTGCACATATCAACTTTTGTTCGATTTCAAACTCTAAATCGCTTTCTAGAAGGTTATACGCGCACTAATGCGTAAATATAACCAGTTTAATGCAAAAAACACTCCGGAATAGTGAAATAGGTTTAACATACCTTAAATAACCTTTACATAACTTAGATATAAGTTTTGGAAGGTTTGGTGTGGTGAAATCAAAGTTTATTCGCTTACAGGGACTAAATTTGACAAACTGCGAAAGTATGCCAATTTGAACTGTAACAGACATTCCGGAGCATGGCCATAAGTTAAACATACCATAAATATCCTTTAAATAGCTTAGAAATAGGCTTTGAGGGGTTCGGTGTGCTAAAATAAACTTTTGTGTCATTCAGGGACTAAAAGTGTCAAAAAGTGCACAAGTTTGCATTTTCGCGCATAACTTACGTTCTGAATACATCCGGACATCAAAAAATTTATGTAAGCACTAAAATATTTTATTTTAGTGTTCGGCATAAGAAAAATCCATTCGTCACGTCATTTGGATCGTTTTTCGCGCTTATGCGCATTCCGTCGTAATTAAGCGAACATCGCGATCGTACGGCCAAACGAACCGACATCCTTGATATTTTTGAGCATGTTTTGAGTTCCCTATACTTTAACTTCATTTTAGAGCCTTGAAATGAGGTTAACGGGGTTCAAACGCATCGAAAATCGCTTAAACGGGCTGCAGGGACTAAACCTGTCACTTTTGAAACAATTCTGGAACTGGGAGGCAGTAGCGTAGCGCGAGCCCTAAGGGCCTACCCGTCGCGCTACGCGAGTACATGATCTGACCAGATTCAATGTTTTAAACATCAGATTTCAGCTGATTAATCCTCCACCACACATTCTCACATGTCTAGTCAGCGGATAAGAACCATTTTTAGCTACCATGAGTTTCCGACAAGTGTACGGGTTGGATCATGGCACGTTTTCCATGAAACGATCCTAACGGTTACCCGAAAACTATAAATACCCCATCACCCCAACCTCATTTCTTACAAGAATTCTGATTTGAGAGCTCTAAGTTGAAACCATTGTTTCATACCTGAGTTCTTGGATCGGGATTAGCATTCGGGGACCCTTCGTAAGTATTCTTTCGTTCTTTTCCCTATTTTACTGCTTTTCGAGTCAAAAAGTCAAACTTTGTTTGACTTTCAGCGTTGACCAGTAATGGTCAATGCGAAGTTCGTTTGAACTTCGCAACGTGATTGTAATCACGATGGTCATAGTCCCTTGGGACTATGCCTACTGATTACCACGTTGTCTAGGGTCGTAGGGTAAGCGATCTGATAAATCGCTTATACCTCGAACCCGACCCAGTTTGGTCGATCATTAGGATCCGACCAAATACATTAGGTGACCCTAGTATAGGGCATAACCTTCCGAGGTTATACCCTATGGTCACATCGTTTAAGTAGTTGTATGATAGGTAGTTTATATGCCTTAGGTAAATTACCAGAATACCCTTTTCATGTATAATTGGTAATTAAGCATATGTAACCTAAACTTTTGTCACATAACTGATTATGTAACATGTATAGGCATATAACACTTGTCATAGGACTAGTTAGGCGGTCCGAACGCGTTTCACGCGAACGACGCGTTAAAGTAGCATAAGCTACCTAAACGGGTCGTAATGGGTCGTAAACACTTAGGTTAGGTTTCATTTAGCATGTAGGCTTTGTTAAACCAAATAACACGAGTCTCTACACTCGTTTGGTTTACAAACCCTAATGCTACCCGATCTTCCGATCTAGGTCCGGTTAATTAACATAGTTACCTATATTAGGTGCCGTTTGATATCCGCGATCTCTAGCATTGTTTGGTTGTTACTCAAGGACTACTAAGCAATCTCAAGTGAGTACATAGACCCCTCTTTTACTGTTTTCCAAACTGTTTTGGGGTGAAACACATGTGCCTACTTGTTACATTCATGCTTTCCCGTTTTCACATCATATACCTGCTATGTTCGTTAGTACATTATAGTACATGATTTCATTACACTTTATGCTATGTATGTCCATTGTGTGCATACTTAGTACATTGTTTTACATTACATTTTGTTGCATATGCTCATCCAGTATATGAACACATTATATTACATTTTGAACCGTTTATAACTATTTGACTATGTGAACCGTTGTAATCATTTGTATCTGTGAACCGTTTGTATCTGTGAACCGTTTGTATCTGTGAACCGTTTGTATCAGTGAACCGTTTGTATCTGTGAACCGTTTATATCTGTGAACCGTTTGTATCAGTGAACCGTTTGTATCTGTGAACCGTTTGTATCTGTGAACCGTTTGTATCTGTGAACCGTTTGTATCTGCGAACCGTGTGAACCGTATTTGACCATACATAAACACTTCTACTATTGTTAAACATTACTTTGGTGGTTTGGTTTGATTAAATGATTAAGTAACGATGCGTGTGTAATATGATACAAGCATGGGGGATACGCCGCTGGTACTTCCTATATATAAGTGTTTGTATGGTATTACATATCGTAGCGTTATTTGAATCATTTCAGTTTGAGACATATAACATTTTATACAAATAACATACTTTTCACAAGACATTGTTTTACAAACAACTTATCTTATACAAACTCAGTTACATGGTTATTCATTTAACCATACATTATTCTTTTATCTATACATATCATCTGGACTTATTGATTTTCAAACGATTTACAAGACAAAGCAAATTACAAGGTCCATGACTAAACATTTTCTCAAACATAAGTCATGAAACCTATTTTCACAAAACCTATGTATCTCACAGGCATTTTTATGCTGACGTACCTATTTTCACATGTGTTTTTCAGGAGCTGTTGCATAAGATGATCAAGATACACATAGGCAAACTTGGGCTTTAGTGACAATAAAAGATGCAAGACTAGTTAATTATGTTGTATTTCTTTGTTTGTTAAGACATTGTAACACCTTTAATCAATAAAACGAAACTTCAATTGCCATGGATTTGAAACAATTAATTCTGTTACAACACTCCCCGATGTTTCCGCCACGTTTTGTATGTTCTACGTGGTCGGGGTGTGACAACCACCAACTGAAAAATTCAAAGTGTTTAAAAATTCTACATTTGAAGTTGGTGAGAGTTCAAAAAGATTTTACAAAAGAATGGTGAATCTTAACAACCAAACATGGGTTGCTAAGAAAGCAGATGTGAAATCTGGCGATGAATATGACTCGTCAAAGTCAGAGGAGCCACAAGTTGAGTTTAAAAGTGATAATTCAGTTCCGCCAATGGATGATGTAAACTTTCCACCATTGCTGGCTGAAAATTTAAAATCAAAAGTTGGTAAAGTGGAAATTTCGAATCAATTCTATGCTGAAAAGAAAGAATTTGATGTCGAAAAGGCTTTCAAAGAAAAAGTGAAAAATATTTTTGGAAAGATGGTCGATGGAAGGGAAAAGGGGGTAAAAGAATTTTATTAAGCAAAAAGGAATGTTCAAACCCCGAGTGAAACTGAAAAGGTCACACCCAAAGTTGGTCAGGCTTGGGTGTTTGTATTCCATACTTAAAAATCCTGACTTGCCGGAGCTCCCAAGTTGGTAATCGTGGAGCATGAATCGGCATCTTTCTCAAAATTGAAAACTGTCATATTTTGATTTACAAGTGGTAGTGTTGATAAGAACCTACAAGTGGTTAATCAAGGTCATTAAGTTGAACTTGAGTTAACTTTCATACAAGTGGTAGTTTTGAAAGAACAATGTGATGAAATCCCATGTTTGTGAAATGACAAACAAAACTTATTTTTCCGAAAAACCATTTTGATTAAAACAAACTTAAGCTTTTTGAAATCATAATGGGGAAATAGTTTGTTGTCAGGGGGAGTTCTGATTGTTTAAGCCAAGTGGATGGTGAATTGAAGCAATTCATATCAGTTTGTCATTTTATTTGTACAGTTTGTTTTCAAATTTTCCCAGAAATACAAAAATTGAAACATATTTTTGATTTTAGGGGGAGTAAAATTTAAAAATTTCGAAAATTTGAAAAATTCAAAAACATGATAAAATCTAAAAAGCCAAAAACATTGAAAAATTCAAAAATGAGTTTTGTTGTAAAAAAGAGGAAATGATTGTACATCAGTGGACAATCACAGCACGCTAAAGAATTGGAAAGTCAAATGTGATAAACGATCTCACTGATGATATGTCAGTAGGTTTTTACACATTCAGTAGATTGTTTTCGAGATATAAACCTAAATATCATAACTTACTTATCTCGTGGGGAACATCTCTCGGATATAAGGGTAACCCCCGAAATCTTGTTTGAAAGATTGTCTATTTCTGACATACTAGGTCTTTGTGCGTGATGATATCTGGGGTATTATACCAGGACTTCTGATTTTGCGGGAGCAATAGCCTAGTCCTCGTATAATACTCTGCACAGCTTTAATCATAAAGCTCACCCTCAGCATAAAAAATGATGAAACATTGAAAAATGCTAATCATGTGATGTTGAAGAAAAGATCCCCAAACGGGACACACCTAAAGACGAGCCATCATCTCTTTGTCTGAACGGAAGTTCTAACCTGAGCTCTCATGGTCTCGCATTTACCCGTTTATAGATATCAATAGTGTACATTCACATGTAAGACTGAATATAGAAGTCTGGATATGGGAGTATATTCTGAGGTGGGACACGCAAATAAGTTTAGTTCATTAAAATACTAATCTCGTATCTCCAAACAATTGAACTTTGTGTGAAAATTTAAGTGGATCAGTATACTGACAATCTAAGTGAATCGTTTAGAACTTAAAATGTTTAAAGCTTAACGGTGTTGGTGATTTGTCTCAAAAACTAATATGATCCCTTACACAAACTCACAAAAATATTATCTGTAAATATTTCTTTACTACGTTTCATTAAATACAAAATCCAAAAAGAATGTGTTTTAGCATAATACTTTGAAAAAACCAAAAAGATTTTATTTCATCTTATTTTCGACAACTGATGTTGAAAAGCTGATTTTCAAAATTCCAAGTGCTAAACATGATGAACTACAACAGGTTGGGAGAGTTTGTTGGTAATGAGAAATGATCTTGAAATGATTAAATGGTTTCAAATTAATGATTAAATACCAAATTTGAATGTTTCGATTACAAGTGGTTAAGCAGAAGTTAAAATTGTTATATATGAAAAACTTATGTTCTGGGTAGAGGATGTGCAGGTAAGCTAGGTTTCTATTTCTGAAGACTTTTCGCATAAAGCCTGAGCAGAGTTTGAGCTAGGACACGATTCTAGAACAAGAGCTATGTCAGATTGCGATCCCGGAACAACTTAAGGGGGAGTCTGCTAGCAAAGGGGTGTCTGAAGACTTTAGTGCCAGGTTCAAATCTTGCAGTTCAAGACAGCTACTGCTGATGAGAGAAATATAGAAGAGAAGATAAAGATTGAAGGATGCTTACAGTGTCAGACACTCTGGAAAGAGCGAGAAGACTGATCAAGACTGAAGACTTGTCATACTGAAGACTCGACACCGAAGACTTCGTCAACATCCAAGGGGGAGTCTGTTGGTGTATATGTCTGTCGACTTAGTTTTGTATCGAGTCTTGTATCTAGATAGGATAAACCAGAGCTCGGTAGACTAGAAAATAGGTTTTTAGGGTTGTTGGACCAGTTCACACGAACTGGCAGTGCCAGTTCATGTGAAGTGGCCACTTCGCACGAAGTGGGCAGTGGCAGTTTCACGGGGACTGGGAATCCTATAAATAGTGAGCTTGGTCATTTCATTTGTAACTTTGGATTCCGGTAGCGAAGCTCTGCCGAAGTGTCTCCAGCCCGTGTAAAGCTATCAAATCAATACAATAGACATTATAAGTGATTCTAAGTGCATATCAAGCTGATTCAACATCAATACGTCTGTTTCCGCCTCTTGTATTGATCAAAAACTCTTCTGAACGACTCGTTTAGGTCGAATCTCGATCCTACAGAGAAAAAGATTTTAAACATGAAAAATAAAACAAAAAATGTAGAAATAAAAATAAAATAAAAACAGATAGACAAGATGAATCACTTGAATCCGACTCGCCTTTTAAGTATCATTTGATGATTTTTGCACTTTTGGACTTTTTAAGAGATTATCTTAGTTATAGTAGTAGGCCCCTCTTTTGAAGGTGACGTTACCCTCAACCCAGTGGTTTGAGTCAGCAAGGATACAATCCCAAAGGCTCGGAATATTGAAAGATAATTAATTAAGTTATTAATGCGAAAAGTGGTAGGCCCCTCTTTTGAAGGTGACGTTACCCTCGGCTAAGTGGTTTGAGTCAGCAGGGATATAATCCCAAGTAGTCGGTTTAATGTATTAATAGTAGTCTACATATGAGGGGGTCAAGCCATTCGCACCCCCGCCATCCAATACCAGTGGGTATTGAAGGAGGTCCTAGTAACCTTGACCCAGGTCCTTGCAGGATCTATACACTAAACAAGGCAAGAACCTTACTAAACCATTCCCTTAACCCCCGACCAGGTAGCCAACATACCTCTATATAGACCGTAGAGATATGAATGGTGTAATTCTTTTACTTTATATAGACAGTAAAGTAATGCCAAGACACCACAGACAAATGATAAAGAAAATTCACATTCAACATAAGAAACTAGTTATTAAAGTCATTAATAAAAAACCAAATAAAAAGTGTCGAAAGATTAAAAATAAAAAGTAATACATAAAAGACTTGTCTTCACCAAGTGATGTAAGAGACTTAGCCAAACATGGCCTTTGATTGACAAGAACTCTTACGATCAATCTTGGATCTCGAGACTACTACACACTCTAAAGGTGAATAATGGATGATGGTGGTGGGTGTTGGTGGTGTAGTGGTGGTGGATTGGTGGCAAAGTGGTGGTAGTGGTTTGCCAAGGGATGCCTTTGAAGTGAGCCAAGCACCCCTATTTATAGCCTGAACAGAAGCCCGGCCACGGCCCTGTGTCCCGCGGACATGCCCCCATGGCCATCCTTTTCTCTTCCTACATTAATTGCATTTGTCAGCATAGGGCTCCACACGACCTATGTTCGTCGGGCACGGCCCCGTGGGGAGAAGCGTATCTGTACTACCAAGATTTTGCAAGATTCTGCGTATCTTAGCATTGACCACGCCCCGTTCTGAGCTGGGCACGCCCCCGTGGTGGGCGTAGAAGCTTCCAAAACTTTGTCATTTCTGCAGACACCTAACCACGCCCCGGTGTCCAGTGGGCACGACCCGTGGTCAGTTCTCTGTTTCTTGTTTTTGCTTTTGCTTTTGGGGATGCAGCCCAGGGGTCGGGCATGTCACGTTTATTCCTTTTCTTTGTATTTATGTTGGTTTTTGCTGAATATTTGTTCCTTTTGCTCGTTTAAGCTTATTTGGTCCTGTAAATTCAAAAGGAAAACAAAAACACATTTTTTGACAACATTAGTACTAAAAAGGGTTAGTTTTATGCCTCATTTGATGTAATTTATAGGTTGCATTTTGCATACATCAAATACCCCCACACTTGAATCTCTGCTTGTCCTCAAGCAGAACTCTTTAATATGTGGCTTACACACCCAAATGGAATGGGTATGAGAGAAGTTTTTGGCTTGTCTTGAGTGTCGGGAATCCAAGATCTTTATTGGGTTTTATTTTTATTCTATTTACAATCCTGTTCGTTATGATTTATTTAGAACATTTTATAAGAAAAATTACTTATTCGGGCATAATATGCCTTTTTAAAATTCCATTTATATACAAGTTCACATAACTCACGGGAGATCACTCAACACTCGGCCAAAGATGTATTTTTTGTGAAACACTCGAGACCGGCATTGAACTTACTTCTACCTTATGCTTGCCAAGCAATCAAACCTCCTCCTTTTTAACTATAAACCTTTGTAAATATCAAGAGGACTTTGGGAAAGGGTTAGGCTTGGGCTAAGGGTAGGTGGTTTTGGTTAGTGGTTAGTAAAATGCCGAAAAGCGTAAAAAGCGTCGGTTGTCATGAACCTTTTTTGACATTTATTCAAACTAAGCATATTAAATCAAGATTTTTGAGGAAGTTGTTTGGTTATTGAAAAATTCTCTCTTTTTTTTTGGTTTTTTGTCACAAGATAACCGAGCTTTTTACTAAAACAAAAGGGGTTTGAAAAGAAAAAGGTTTTGGTGGGTAAAGGGTGTTTGTTTTGTGGGTTTTGAAACGAAAAGGTTTAGGCTCAAAGTGGTTAACTAGGGGGATTTTGGGTAGGTGATAAAAAAGATGAAAAATAATGGTTTTGAAAGGAAAATGGGTTAGTCCTAATGCCTCTATCATTTACTTACTTGGGCTCAAGTTGATAAGGACCGGGAATGTATCGTCTTGGCAAGTTCTAGAGTCGTAAGAACCAAGCGGCTATTCATACAAGAAACGAAAAATGAGCATTTAATTTAAAGATATATGCATGTATGCTCAATAAAGGCTCAAAACTCACTTGTTGTGGGAATGGGTTTATAATGTGATCAGTTATATATAATCAAATTTTAATTAGATTTGTCATGCCTTTTCATAATTTTCTTATTTGGTTCTTTTTATCACGACGCTCTCGGTTGTAAATTTGTAAAAATATAACCTTTTTAGAACTTGTTGTTCCTGAATTAAACCAAGACAAGTAAAAAAATGAAAATTTTTAAAAAAAATTGGGGTGATTAGCGGTTCCAATAGAGTTTTGTGTAAGGCTTGTTATTAGGACTTGTAAGATTCAAGGTTTTAGCATCCCCCCACACTTAAATTACACATTGTTCTCAATGTGTCCCAAAAATAAGTTTTTCGGTTGATTAAAATGTGTAAAACTGGGTTGAAAACAAGATTTTATGTTACTGGGTAGCTAAACACGGGGTGTGGTGGGCTGAGCATGACCCCGTGGTCAGACTGCCAGTATCAAATTTAAATAGAAGGCTGGCCACGGGGCATGTTCAGCGAGCACGGCTCGTGGCCAGTTACCTGAACTGGGACTTTTTCTGCAGAGCCTGGGCACGGGGGCGTGTTGGGTGACCACAGCTATGTGTTGGACATGCTGAAATGATGGAAAAGTTGACGGAAGGCTCTGTTTTCATGCATGGGGTGCGGTGTTAACGTCCCTTTGGCAATATCCACCTTTTCGAGTGTGATTTATTCCTGAAAAGTAAGACTAAACTAGAAAACATGAAAGTTAAACTAATCAAAAACTAAGGATAGTTCCGCGGAATGCCTCCGTGGTGCGCCACGTTTATAAGGGTCCTTGGCTAGACCCACCTTATCGGGTGGTTCTGGCTCATCTTCAATCAGGGGGTCGTCATTGCCAATTGGATATTTTATTGATTGTTCAAGATCGACATACCTTTTAGAGGCCCCTAATTGAATGGGTAGGTTGTTTTGCTTCTGATTAATCAAAGCTTTATGGGTTTTCACAAAAGGTTGTCCCAACACAAGTGGAGCGTCATCAAGGATGACAAAGTCGGTTGGGACTACCGTTTGATTTGTTTAGATTAACACATCTTCAACTACTCCCATAGATTTTATTATTTTCCGATTAGAAAGAAAAAATGGGTATTTGAAGTGGAGAAAAATCACCAATACTTAATTTTTGGAAAATGTAGTTTGGCATTTTATTAACACAAAGATCTTTACCAATTGTAATATTACTAATAAAGGAATTTTGAAAAAAACATTGAACCGGTGTAATGTTAATTTCAAATGGATCATCTTTTATTAGCGTAGTTTGATCGTTTGTTAACTTAATGCTTACCATTTTGTCAATTTTAGTTTTAGTATTTAACTCTTTTAAAAACTTAGCATGAGTAGGTACCAAACAATGGTTTTCGAAAGAAGGTGTTAAGAGATTAATTTCTTGAAAATTATACTCTTTTTGAAGATTAACGTTGTCGGACGTACCTTTTTCATTGTTTGGTTCATGCGTCAGTTTTTCAGTTACTCGTTCTTCCATTTTTATCTCTTCTACTATCACCTCTTTAGTACAAATTACCTCTTCTCTCGCGCGGGATTCCTCTTCCCTTGCGCGGGATTCTTTAATGTAGCATTCAATAGTTTTGAGGAGTTCTATTGTTTTTTCGACTACGGGGAGGATAGTTGGTGGTTCGTCAAAGTGAGAGGAATAAGTGTCCCCATAGCTTGAGTTCGGAAGTTCGATCCTTGGCTCCTCATAATACTCATATGAGGTACATGGTTCAAACCATTGTTCCTCATTGTAAGTATATGATGGATAAGGGTCGTACCTTGGTTCTTCATAATACCCATATGAGGTGGGTTGTTCACACCATTGTTCCTCATAGTAAGTATATGAAGGCTCATACCTTGGTTTTTCAAGGTATGTGTATGAGGGCTCATACCTTGGTTCTTCAAGATATGAGTATGAGGGAGATGGTTCATACCTTAGCTCTTCATAGTGTGTGTATGAAGTGGTTGGCTCGTACCTGGGCTCCTCATGGTATGTGTACGAAGGGGATGGTTCGAAGAGGTCACAATATTGTACCAAGTGAGGATTACCACAAATGGCACAATACTCTTCTTCGTAATCATCTTCTTCATAGTGGTAGTTGTAGCCTCCTGAGTATTGATCCATAAGAATCACTCAGCAGACCACAAAAGAGTCTCGGGACCAGAAAACAAAAATAAAAATAAAAATGGAAACAGAAGCTCACCACGGCCACGTGTTCAGTGAGCCCGGACCGTTGTCAGATTCTGTATCTGGGCGTTTTAAAAATGCAACTGGTTTGGTTCAGCACGGGGGCGTGTTCAGTGAGCACGACCCCGTGTTCAGACTCGGTATCTGGGTGTTTTGTTAATTTTATGCAGCACGGGGGCGTGTTCAGTGAGCACGGCCCCGTGTCCAGACTACTGTAATGCAAAAATTTCCTAAAAATATGGGCGTAGTTTTAAAAAGGTTTTTGAAAAATGATTAGGCCGTCAATTTTAAGCTTCTTAAATTCCTTGTGTCCCCGGCTACGGCGCCAAAAACTTGGTGTGTGTTAGGTGTGTTATGATTTTATTGATATTTTAAGCCCATTTTACGAATTAGTCAAGTTGTAAATTTATAAAACACGATATTCTACTAACACTAAACACAAACTTGGGCAAGTGCACCCATCGGGAGCGTAGTATAGCGTTGGTAAGATACCGAGGTCGTCCAATGACACAAGAGCTTTTAGTACCGGTTTATCCTCAAAGTCTAATCAATCTAAAATTTTTTAGAAAATGATTTTAAACATGAAAAATAAAACTAAAAATGCAGAAATAAAAATAAAATAAAAACAGATAGACAAGATGAATCACTAGGATCCGACTCGCCTTTTAAGTATCCTTTGATGATTTTTGCACTTTCGGACTTTTTAAGAGATTATCTTAGTTATAGTAGTAGGCCCCTCTTTTGAAGGTGACGTTACCCTCAACCCAGTGGTTTGAGTCAGCAAGGATACAATCCCAAAGGGTCGGAATACTGAAAGATAATTAATTAAGTTATTAATGCGAAAAGTGGTAGGCCCCTATTTTGACGGTGACGTTACCTTCGGCTAAGTGGTTTGTGTCAGCAGGGATACAATCCCAAGTAGGCGGTTTAATGTATTAATAGTAGTTTACATATGAGGGGGTCAAGCCATTTGCACCCCCGCCATCCAATACAAGTGGGTATTGAAGGAGGTCCTAGTAAGCTTGACCGATGTCCTTGCAGGATCTATACACTAAACAAGGAAAGAACCTTACTAAACCATTCCCTTAACTTGTGACATTTGTGCCTTTACAACCGTCATACAAATACGAATCCAATGAAATCTTGTGTTTCATTCTCAGGATTTGTACAAGTACATATGACATAACACATATCAAATCTCGTATGATTTCGAACTCCCAAGAAGCTTTTTTGGAAGTTTTATGTAAACTATTACGGAAATGTAATCAGCTTAACGCAACATACACTCCGAAATAGTGACATAAGCTTAACATCCCTTAAATAACCTTTACATAACTTAGAAATAAGTTTTGAAGAGTTTGGTATGGCCAAAACGAGTTTATTCAATCACATGAACTATTTACGACAAACTGCAAAAGTCTGCCAATTCGTATAGCAACGTACACTCCGGAATAAGATCATAAGCTAAACATACCCTAAATACCCTTAACATAGCTTAGAAATAAGCTTTGAGGGGTTCGGTGTGAGAAAATATGCTTATTTGATCAACAGGGACTAAAAGCGTCAAAATTGCGAAAGTTTGCATATACGTGCAGGTCTTGCGTTCTGACCATATCCGGACATCCAAAAAAATTTTAATCACTAAAATATTGTATTTTAGTGATGGGAATGTAAAAAATACCATTCATCGCGTAATTTGGATCGTTTTCGCTTCCATTCGAGTTTCGTCGTAATTAACCGAACCATGCGATCGTACGGCCAAACGAACCAACATACACAATATTTTCATGCATATTTCAAGTCCCTTATACTTTAACATCCTTGTAGAGCCTTGAAATTGGGTTAACGGGGGTTAAACGCGTTGAAAAACAAGTTTGGAGCTTGCAGGGACTGTTTCTGCCAAAAAATTGAAACTTCTGGTGGTTCATCCAGGCGTGTCATGCCAGATGGGGATGTTCCTGGCGCGTGTCGCCTGAGCAGTCACTAGGCATAATTTTCCAAACAGCTTCCCAGCTGTTTCCTGCTGTTTTCCAAGCTGGTTTTTGAGATCTTGTGGGTGTTGTGTATATCCTCCAAGGCTTTGATTCTTGTCCAAACACTTGTAGGGCTATGATCTTTCCTTAGGCAACACATAAACACTTGTCATGATCTCATTAATCCTAGAACACTATAAATACCCTTCACCATTCACTTCAATCCTTGCTCATTTCTCATTCTCCTCTCTCTAGCTCTGAAGTGAGGCTACCACACTTTGTTGGAGGCCTCATACTTGAGCTTTCTTAGTCATTTTTCCAGCCAAGAACACTTATAAGTGTTCTTTTATGTCTTGTTTATTCATTTCAAGCAAGAAAGTCAAACAGTGTTTGACTTTCAGCTTTGACCATGAATTGGTCAAGATAAAGTTCGTTTGAACTTTGCAACGTGAGCGTAATCACAATATAGTCCCTTGCGACTATATCTACTAATTACCACGTTGACTAGTCGAAGTGACGAGTCAAAGTTTCGGTCAAAATGCACGATTATGTGCATTTTGCAATGAAACTATTTCCGGGTATCAAAACACTTTGTTTTGATACCAAATCAGTTTTCTAACTTAGTTAAACATGTTTTAACATGTTTAACTCGTCATTTCTAGTTTAGTGCTTATTTAGGGTCGTAAGTCAAGCGGTCTCGATAACCGCTTGGACTTTCGAACCCGACCCATTTAGTCGATCATTAGGATCCGACCAAACATATTTTGTGACCATAGTTGTATAGGGAATAACCTTCCGAGGTTATACCTTATGGTCACTCCGTTTAATTAGTTGTATAATAGGTAGTTTATATGCCTTAGGAAAATGACCAAAATGCCCTTTTTGCGCATAATTTTATTTTAAGCATATGTAAGCTAAATTTTGACACTTAAACTAATTATGCAACATTATTAAACATGTTTAGGCATATAAAGCTTATCATAGGACTACTTAGACCCTCCGAACGCGCTTTTGCGCAAATGACGTAGACTACCTTAACGCGTCATAATGGGTCAAAAGCACTTAGGATAGGTTTCAAATCGGAATGTAGGCTTGTATTAACCATATCATATGAGTTCCAACACTCATTTGGTTTACAAAGACCTCATTCTACCCGATCTCCCGATTTAGGTCCCGATTATTAACATAGTGATTCCATACTAGGTGCCACTTGATTCCTTGATTTCCCGAGCTTTGTTAGATCACTTAATCAAGGATACTTGCAATCTCAAGTGAGTACATAGTCCCCTCTTTTACGTTTTCAAATGTTTTGGGGTGATTTATATGTGCCTATTCTCTATTTTCATGATTTCAAACTATATGTTTTCACATGCTTGGTATTTATCCTGTGACAAACTTAAACTGATATCTATAGCTTAAATGCTGATTTTCAAAGTTTGTAAGACTATTTGTTGGTTCGTATTGTTACTTATACATTCATTAACTATGATCAAGCCGATTGGTAGTACGATATAGCGCTATAGGTTGACACCCCATTCTTGTTGTATGGAATGTCAGAAACCAAAGTTTAAACCAAATAGATTTTGCCTTTGTGGTAAATCTATAGTCACCAAAGTGTAGTTTGATACACTAAGGTTTGAATGTATTTCCAAATCACAATCTATGGTATACTTCGGTATACTACTAAGGCATATTTCGATATGTTGCCAAAGTGATATTATATCAACCAATGCATAGACTACAAATGTTTTCCAATTAAGCCAAAAAATTTAACTTTTGTTATTTCCAAAACCAAAGCATAGTTTGATATGCTATTGTTTACCAAAGTATAGTTTGATATACTACCAAATCACAATCTAAGTACATTTTGATATACTTCCAAAGCATAGTTGATATGCTCCCAATGTGATATTGTTTACCAAAGCATAGTTTGATATGCTATTTACAAAACCAAAGTATAGTTTGATATACTACCGACTTTGTTATTTCACAAACTAAAGTATATCTTGATATACTACCAAAGCATAGTTGACACACTATTTTCAAAGCAAAGCATAGTTTGATATACTACTTTCAAATCCAATGTATAGTTTGATATACTACCGATTATGTCATTTCTAAAACCAAAGCATAGTTTAATATGCTATTTCCAAACCAAAGTATAATTTGATATACTACTGATGCCTTCATTGTTAAAACAAAGTATATTTTGATGTACTATCTATTTAACTATTTCAAAACTAAAGTATATTTTGATATACTACCTCTTCAAAACCAAAGTATATTTTTGCATATACTACAAACCTTTTATCAAAACAATGTGTTTTAGAAACCAAACTTTTTACAAGGATTCATGGCTATTTTTGTAAACATAAGATCTTTTTCTTATGTTATCCAAAGCCATGAATCTAATTCACAAAACCTATATTACTCACAGGCATTTTTATGCTGACGTTTTATTTTCACATATGTTTCAGGTTCTACTATGTGATGATTGATGATGCATGCTACACATAGGATGGACTCGTGCCTTAGTGACTTTAAAACTTGAAAGAAATATATTTATATATATCTGGTTTGTATTAAAACAATGAGTCCACTAATGGAATAAAACAAAACTTCAATCACCATGTGTTGTGAAACAATGATTCTGTTACGACACTCCCCGATGTTTCCATCGCAGTTTATTGTATTACGCGGTCGGGGTGTGACATAACCCCCGACCAGGTAGCCAACATACCTCTATATAGACCGTAGAGATATGAAAGGTGTAAATCTTTTACTTTATATAGACAGTAAAGTAATGCCAAGACACCACGGACAAATGATAAAGAAAATTCACCTTTAACATAAGAAACTAGTTATTAAAGTCATTAATACAAAACCAAATAAAAAGTGCCAAAAGATGTTAGAGACTTAGCCAAACATGGCCTTTGATTGACAAGAACTCTTACGATCAATCTTGGATCCCGAGACTACTACACACTCTAAAGGTGGATAATGGATGATGGTGGTGTAGTAGTGGTGGAGTGGTGGCAAAGTGGGAGAGTAGTAGTTTACTAAGGGATGCCTTTGAAGTGAGCCAAGCTCCCCTATTTATTGTAACAACCCGCGTTTTGAAAGTCAAAGTACAAGTCAAAGTCAAAGGAAGAAAAGATTGCTAAATGCGATCTGTCACTCCTTGCTTAATTATTGATTGTACTTTCTTGACTTGTAATCGAATTCTTTGATTTGAATGTTTTAGTTGTATTATGTGGAGCATCTATAATAATCGCATGTTGATCGCTAATTGCATCGCTATCGCATCGCCACTTGAATTGTAGGTTCTGTATATTGTTTTACGTGTGTGTGCTACTTATGTGTTTACTTGTGCATGTTTATTTTATGTTTGTGGTAAATAATCGAAACCCAATCGCAACTCTATCGCAATGCAATTTCATCACGAACTGGAAAAGCAAGTCTATTTATGTTGTTGTAAGTTAGTTATGTTAATTGTGTGACTATTATCTAAATCTACCGCATAGCCTAATCAACACTCGCTTAAACGCATCGCAACGTTCAACGCACAAAACGAAACGTCGGAATGCAACTCGCCGAAGATGTCCGAATGAATGACCATTCGATTGAATGGTCATCCGTACGGATAACCATCCGATCTGATGGCTATCCGATCGGATTGCCCTCCGATCCATCACCTGCACCGCCTTTCATTTTTTGTCACTTATAAATAGCACCTGTCACATCATGAACAGCTCTGGTGTGACCCTTCAACTTCTCAGCCTATTCTATCTCAATTCCTCGCGATTCTTGTAAGTTTCTTCCCCAAATCTTGTACTTCTATCATCTACACACACTTCTTCATCATTTTCACCT
Organism: Helianthus tuberosus; assembly: GCA_030545235.1. Classification (NCBI taxonomy): domain Eukaryota; kingdom Viridiplantae; phylum Streptophyta; class Magnoliopsida; order Asterales; family Asteraceae; genus Helianthus; species Helianthus tuberosus. Next base: position 25,822 of record JARYGA010036276.1, read on the forward strand.
TTGAATCTTCAGTTTACACCATGAAATCGGCTGGTTTGAGGTGTTCTAGGATGATGTCATCATGGGGTTCTCATGAACTTCAAGATTTGACCTCATTCCACCAAGAACAACTCAAATCTAAGATATTTCAACATGTTTAAGCACTGATTTCGCAT
>JARYGA010036277.1:0-163637 GCA_030545235.1 Helianthus tuberosus
CTCTCATGTGTGGTATTGTACAAAACCAACATATTTATGTTATTTATCACATCCAAAGCATATTTTGATATGTTACTTACTAAACCAAAAACATAGTTTAATATGTTATTTATCACATCCAAAGCATATTTTGATATGTTACTTATGAAACCAAAACATAGTTTAATATGTTACTTACAAATCCAAAGTATACTTTTGATATGCTACTATAAGGTTATTCGTTTAACTTTACATTACTTACCATACATAAACATTTCTTCAATTGTTAAACATAGACATTCTATATTGGTGGTTTGGTTTGATTAAGTGATTAAGTAACGATGCGTGTGTAATATGATACAAACATGGTGGATACGCCGCTGGTACTTCCTATATATAAGTGTTTGTATGGCATTACATGTCGTAGCGTTATTTGAATCATTTCAGTTTGATACATAGAACATTTAATACAAATAACATACTTTTCACAAGACATTGTTTTACAAACAACTTATCTTATATAAACTCATCTTAAATGGTTATTCATTTAACCATACATTATTTCACTTATTTATACATATCATCTGAACTTATTGTTTTTCAAATGATTTACAAGACAAAGCAAATTACAAGGTTCATGACTAAACATTTTCTCAAACATAAGTCATGAATTCTATTTTCACAAAACCTATGTATCTCACCGGCATTTTTATGCTGACGTACCTATTTTCACATGTGTTTTCAGGAGATGAAGCATAGGACTTATCAAGACATACTTAGGCGGACCTGTGCCTTAGTGACTTAAAACGAGACAAGACTAGTTAATTATGTTGTACTTCTTTGTTTATTAAGACATTGTAACATTTTTTATTAATAAAACGAAACTTCAATTGCCATGGATTTGAAACATTAATTCTGTTACAACACTCCTCGACATTTCCGCCACGTTTTGTATGTTCTACGTGGTCGGGGTGTGACAGCATGAAAGCTGGTTTTATATGGAATTCGGATATAGTAGACCAGTCGATGATAAAAATGAAGAGATTCCACTCAAAAGCTTATCCGTCGATGACAAAAAGAACTTTTCATACGAACAACGAATGATTGCCTTAATCCAGCAATCGATTAGAGATGACATATTCGCATTGCTTAATCACAATGGATCATCTAAATCAGTATGGGAAGCATTACGGGTTAAAGCTGAGGGGGGTAAACAAATCAAAAAGAACAAAATAGCTTTACTTAAAAAAGAATTTGATTTGTTTGACGGTTTAAAAAGGTGAATCTGTAAGGCAAATGATTGAAAGATTTTGTCACCTTAAAATTAAACTCGATAGGTTTGGAATTGTAAAAACACGTGAGGAAATCATCGACAAAATCATTGAAGCGTTACCACGAGCTGATCAGTGGCAAACGTTTGTGTTTATTTTGAAAATGGATTTGTTGTTTGATACAATTACTCTTGATGTTTTGATAGAAAAGATAGAAAGTCACGAACTTGAGCTGCAAAAGCAAAGCAAGATGAACAGTTCTTCCCATCAACAGAATGTTGGTCTTTACTACAAGGGCAGTGTACCTTCGGTGATAGTTAGAGAACCGATAAAGACTGCATACAGTGTTGAAAAGACAAAAGACTCACAGAAAAGCTCATCAAGCTACAATCCAGGATATCATTCATCATCAAAAACATCAAACTCTGAAGAACCTGATGAGATTCTCTGCAAAATCGCTTTCAAACTAAAAAATTCTCCGACAATGAACATCAACGCTGCTAAACAACAAATGAGTTTGCTGGGATCAATTCTGGAATCATACGAAGATCTGGTAGCTGGGAAAATTGGAAGTTCTGAACTAACAAAGGAAGATTATGACCAGATCGATCCAGAAGAGATGGAACTCATTGATCTAAGATGGTGTTTAGCAAGCTGCATTCGAAGAGCTCAGTGGTTCATGGATATTACTAGCAAACAATCAATCTGTGGACCATCAACAAAGCTAGGATTTGACAAATCAAAAGTGACCTACTTCAAATGCAAGCAAAAAGGTCATTTCAAAAGAGAATGCAGAAACTCTGTTGTTGAAGAAACCGCTAATCCGTTTAAAGAAGATTGCTATCAAAAGGTGATCTATCACAAGAACAGAGAGGAATCACCAAGGTTGAAACAAATTGAAGACAATCCTGAAAAGGAGAAATCAAGAGCTTGTGTTATGATTCAAGATGATGAAGGGTTTGACTGGAGCAAATTTCATCCAGAAGATGATCTTGTTGATAATCGGTCCACAGCTCATGGCAGAACTATATCATCAAACAAACATCATGCATTTGTTGCTGAGATAAAAGAGAAAATGAGAGAAGAATTTCTGAAGGAGAAAACATACAGAGAGAGGTGTTGCAGGATATCGGATTAAAGAAATGGAGAAAGAATACGAAGAAGCAAAGAATTATAGAAGATATGACAAGAAACGAGAATGTTATGTCAACAACAAAGGTGAACCAGTTGTTCATCCAAAAGAAGTGGTGTTTGACGACGTTCTTGCAGTAATCCCTCTATCCAGTGAGTACTATTCAAATGTTGCGAAAGATAAACATTATGAGAAAAAGCTGGATAAAATTATCAGAGATGTCATGACAGCAAGTCTAAAGAAGAGGGATGAAGAAAGAATGAAGAAGAATGTTGAATGCTTGGTGGATGAAGTGAAGAAGGTTGCTGAGGAAAAGAGAGTGGAAGATCTCAAAGAAGAAGAAGGTGAAAAAGAAGAACAGAAACCAGAAAAAGAAGCTGTTACCGAAGAACAGCAGAATGAAGAGGATCTGAAGAAGAAAGAAGAAGGAGAAGCTTGAACATTCGGTTGAAGTGGATAGTGCTGGTGTTGGTGTTGGTGAGGAACAGAAGAAGAGTGAAGCTGATCAGACACAGACGGAAGAGAAGACCAAAGTGCCAATCACTAAGGTAAACATCTCAACTAATTCTGAAGTATCAAATAAAACTGATTCTGAACAGTGCAAGAAATGCATGGAAACGTGCAGTGCTTGTACTGAAAAAGATGAAAAATTCAGAACAAGAGATTTAGAATTCAATAAAATCGAAAAAAATTTCAAAGAAAAATGCAAAGAAATGTTAGAAAACGAAAAGATTTTGAAAGATAATGACGAAAGGTCACGCAAAAATGCAAGAATTTAGAAAAAGAAAATGAGATTTTGAAAGAAAAGGTTTCAAAAATGAATGAAGAATGTGTGCAAAAAGAAAATTCTTTTCAAGAAATGAAAAAAGAGTATGATTCAATAAAACTTGCATATCATATCACAAAGGAATCATATGAAGATGTGAAAAGTCAAATGAAACTTGTTCAATAGAGATTGAAACATTGTTTTGAAACATCTGATACGCTTAAGCGACAGTATGAAATTAAGCAACAAGTTGTAAATTCTTAGATTGAAGATGTTGCTAAGCTAAAGCATAAAATAGCTGATTTAGAACAAGATAACAACAAGTTACATAGTTATCACACTTCGTCATATGTTCTTGAACGCATTTTCAATCTAAAACCGGATGGTAAAGATTCTGAGCAAAACAAGAAAGGAATTGGCTCAGAGTATCATCAGGTTCCACCACCGTTTGAGGAAAAGTTCACATTCTATGATGACGAGAAGGTGAAAAAAGCTTTCAACATGGTTGATCAATTGCCAGATAACATTGACGTAACCTATTCTAAATCTGATGATTCTAGTGATTTAGAGGTGGTAGGTAAGGTCGTTGAAAGTGTTTTGAAAGAAGAGTCGGTTGATACAGGTAAATCTGAATCACATGATGAAAATGAAGGTAGTTTTCATGAAGGTTATCTGAAAAACTCAAAATCTGATAAAAAGGTGAATGATGATTCAAAAGGATTGGTGTATACCATGATTGGATCGGATAAATTATTCTCAGATCATGAAGTCCCGATTCAGAATGTGATCTCAGGAAAAATTGACAAAGTTTTCAAGATGATTGAAATTGAAAAGTCTGAGATTTCAAAATTTGTTAGAAAGAGTCACAAAACTTTTTATAACAAACCTGGTTACAAAAAGAAAAACATGAAGACTGGGTTGGGTTATAAAAAGAAACAGAATTAGAAACAAAATGAAACGTCAAATTATCAAACAAAAATGAATTTTGTTCACGGAACAAGTTCCAAAGAAGAGAAAGAACTCCAATTTAGACGACAGTCTAATGAAGAGTTATATGCTCAGAAAAAGCAACAACAACAGGTCAAAGATGTTTCAAAGAGAACATATTTTAAATGTGATCAAAATGGACATCTTGCTCGGAAGTGTCCAAATATAAAACTTGTTGATGTTGAGAAGAAAAGGAAGTCTGATGTTGTGAATCAGAAGTCAACCAAGTTTGATTTAAAGCAAACTTGGAAGCCAAAAATTTCAAAGGCTGACTCACAACAAACATGGAAACCAGTGACACCCAGACTTAGAACAACACAAAGTTGGAAAACAACTGTTGATGCAACAAAACCAAATCAATTTTGGAAATCAAAAGTTGTTAAAATTCAAAATGTTCAAAATGAATCTCATTTTTACAAAAGAAGTGCTTCAAAATGACATAGTTGGGTGGAAAAGAAACAAAAGGTTTCTGAGAGTGATAATCGGAATGAAAATACATTTGAGAAAAATGATAAAGATTTTCCGAAATTGAATGAAACTTATTGTGTTGAAATGCCTAAGGTCAAACAGACCTGGGCTAACTTGTTCAAGTAATTGAGTAAGTGTGAACTTGCATGTGCTCAAGAAAACAGATGTTTATCAAGTTGGAAATGAGAGCAGCCTGACACGAGAAGAGGAGGCTGCTGGTCCCTGCGATTGTTAAACAGGGAGTTTGTTTAATTTATGTACATAAATAAACAATATTTCAAAAACCCTAAAAAACTGAAAAATTAAAAAAAAAACAAAATATGTTTTTATTTTGTCAAAAATTTGAAAAATCAAAAATATGTTTTTTTTTAAATTTTGTCAAAAATTCAAAAATATATTGAGTGAATACGCCGAAACCCTCACGGCGGAACAAACATGATTACTTTCACAAGATTGAAAAACGGTTTTCAAACTGTAAAATGTCAATGTGTTGTAAATCATGAGGGTATATTTTCTTCAAAACAAAGCATGTGAAGTAGAAAGTTGATGGCGAGACAAAGCTATCAGTATCAGGTTGTCAAATTTTCTTTAAATGTTTTGAATTTTAGGGGGAGTAAGAAAATTTCAAAAAATTCAAAAACATTTGAAAATTTGAAAAGGCCAAAAACATGATAAAATTCAAAAATGAGTTTTGTGTAAAAAGAGGAAATGATAGTACATCAGTAGACAATCACAGTACGCTAAAGAAATGGAATGTTAAATATGATAAACGGTCTCACTGATGATATGCCAGTAGGCTTTTACACGCTTAGTAGATTGTTTTCGAGATATAAACCTAAATATTAAATACTTACTTATCTCGTGGGTAACATCTCTCGGATATATGGGTAACCCCCGAAATCTTGTTTGAGAGATTGCCTGATTCTGAGATACTAGGTCTTTATACTGTTTGATATCTGGGATATTATACCTGGACTTCTGATATTGCAGAAGCAATGGCCTAGTCCTCGTATAATACTTTTCGCGCTTTAAAAGCTTACCCTCTGCACAAAATTGAGTAAATATCGAAAGATGTGAATCAATTGCAGTTGAAGAAAAGATTCCCTAAAGAGAACACACCTAAAGTCGAGCCTTCATCTCTTTGACTGAATGGAAGTTCATACCTGAGCTCTCAAGGTCTCGCATTAACCCAGAATACAGATATCAAATTGGTATACTCACCTGTAAGACTGAATCTAGGGAATTTTGATACGGGAGTATATTCTGAGGTGGGACACGCGAATAAGTTTAAGTCCTTAAAACACTAATCTCGTATCTCGAATCAATTGAACTTTGTGTAAAAATTTAAGTGGATCAGTATACTGACAATCTAAGTGAATCGTTTAGAACTTAAAGTGTTTAAAGCTTAACGGTGCTAGTGATTTGTCAAAAACTGATATGATCCTCTGACACGAACTCAAACAAAAATATTGTCTGTAAATATGTTTGTAAATATTTCTTTACTGCATTTCATTTCAGAAAAATACAAAAAGATTTTGATTTCATTTTATTTTTGACAACTGATGTTTGAAAGCTGAGTTTCAAAAATCTAAGTATGCTGATCGTGTTTCTAATAAAAGAAGTTCATTAAGTTGAAACTTGATGTTTTTAATCAAAAAAATAAAAACAGTTTGTGAAAGTCTCCAAGGTCATTAATTTGGATTTGGATGATTAACTGTGAGGGATTTGGATGCTTAAATTGTGAAAATCTGCTGTAAAGAGCTAAGTTTTCAATTCTGGAAACTTAATACTGCCAAATCTATAAAGATTGTTGATCGGGGAGAAAATCAAGTAATCCTGGATATATTCTTATTATTATATTTTCGAGCCAAGATTTTGATTAAAAGTTTTTGAGAGCCAGGTCATCATTCCTTGACAACCGAAAATGCTTTCACTGTCGAAATATTTTAGATTATGCTGAGAAAGCCAGGTTTTTCAATCCTGGATGTTCAAAAAATTTTTACTTATAAATGTTTGAGATTTGCAGATGAAGTTCCAAATATTGATCCCAATAGCCGAGTCTAAGGGGGAGTCTGAAGACGAGCTTGACGGAAGGGGGAGCCTGAAGAGAAAGAGTCTAACCGAAAGGGGGAGCTGCTGAAGCTAATGACAGATCCACAGGGTTTCTGTTCAAGAAAGAGGGAGTCTGTGGATGCTAAAGATGTGTTAAAGCCTCAAAGAAGACTCAGACAGAGAGAAAGACAAGAAGCTACGAGATTGACTGCGGCAATATCCAAGGGGGAGTCTGTTAGTGCAGTAATGTCTATCGCCTCCGGCAATACAGATCGTAGCAGAAACTGAAGAAATCTAGAGCTTATATTGTAATATCTAGTTAGTAAAGGCAAGGTGGCATAATTGTAAATAAGGAAACACTTTTTATTGCCTTGGCCTATAAATAGAACACTTAGGTGTTAGATTTAGGACTTTTGCCATTTTCACGTTTGAGGAGCTTAGGAGCTAGAGAGAGAGTCTAGAGAGAGAAAGTGCTCAAGGTGATTCGTGGTGCTTTATACTTGTCGAATATTGAATAGAACACGTTTGTATTACGTTCTCGTGTTCGGTCCACACACGTGTACGGATTCCGCACGTCACACGTGTCATACGCAATCGTTCTGGAGTAGAAAACCGATCCTACATTGGAGAACTTGGCATAGGGTCGATTCCCTTCGAATAGATAAGGATATCATCGATGAACATGATGATGAAGCGGTCAAGAAATGGTTTACATACGCGATTCATCAAATCCATGAATATCGCGGGTGTATTGGTTAAACCAAAGGGCATCACGACGAATTCATAATGGCCGTATAGGGTGCGAAAAGCGGTTTTTGGTATATCTTCCTCCTGAATACGCAACTGGTGGTAACCTGAGCTTAAATCAATCTTCGAGAAACATGTAGCACCTTGCAGTTGATCAATCAAATCATCGATTCGAGGCAGGGGATAACGGTTCTTGATCGTTAGCTTATTCAACTCCCTATAGTTGATGCACATCCGAAATGACCCGTCCTTCTTTTTGACGAAAAGAACTAGCGTACCCCAAGGAGAGGTGCTAGGGCTAATGAAGCCTTTGTCAAGTAATTCCTGGAGTTGGCTCGAGATTTCGTGCATTTTGGACGAAGCGAGGCGATAAGGAATTTAGCAATAGGGTTGGCTCCAGGAATGAGGTCGATACGAAAATCAATATCACGACTCGGGGGTAAAACAGGTAGATCATCAAGAAATACATTAAGAAACTCGCAAACAACAGGGACATCTTTCACTAACGTCTTTCCTTTTTTTTTCTCCGCTACTACAATGTGTGCCAAGAAAGCTTGGTATTCCTTGTGGAGATACTTTCTAGCCTGGACACACGACAGGAGTTGGAGTTTCTGCGAAGCGACTTCACCATAGACACAAAGTTGATCACCATTAGCGAACGAGAAGCGAATCATCTTATCAAAGCAAATAACTTCAGTACGATTCTCACGAAGAAAATCCATGCCTACTATGATATTGAAACTACCAAGCTGCATTGGAATAAGATCGATCAGAAAGATGTGATTATTGAGTTCAAGAGTACAATCACGAAGAACAGAATCGACAGCGATGGTTCTTCCGGTGGCAACTTCAACATCGAATGTCGAGGGGAGATGGGCGCGCTTACGATTAAGGAGCTTTTCAAATTCTAATGACAAAAAACAATTATCGGCTCTAGTATCAAATAAAAGCGAAGCATATATACCATTTACGAGGAACGTACCATTAACCACATTGTTATCTACTTGGGCTTGGCGGACGTTGACGTTGAAAGTACGTCTGTGGGCTGCTGGTTGTTGTTGCTGTTGAGGCTGCTGCTAAGGTTGTTGCTGCTGCTGTTGTGGCTCTTGCTTCACCACTCGGTTTGGGCACATGTTTATGAAGTGGTTGGGATCACCACACATAAAGCAAGCTCTAGCGTGGATCGCGGGTGCAGGAGCCGCTTGTTGGCCTTGAGGTGCAGGAAGTAGAGCTTGTTGAGGAGGAGCTTGACCTTGAGCTGGAGCTGGAGCTTGATGTGGACCTGTACGGTAGTTGGCGGTGAAGTGGCCGTACATATTGCAGTGCACACAGTATCTGCAAGCAATCCCCACAGGTTGATGATAAGTACAAGTAGGGCACACCGGGTGAGGGCCAGTGTATGCACGCTTAGCCAGCGGTGCATGGGTGACCAGTGCCGTTACTTGGCGGTGTTGAGGCTGCGATTGGGCGGGTACTGCTTGAAGCGGAGTGGTAGCTGTGACAGCACAATTCTTGCTACTGTTGTTGTTGTTCTTCCTCTTGCGACAGGAGGACTTCAATAGTTGTCGTCTTCGCTGCTTGAACGAAATCAGCCACGCAATTCGGTAGAGCACAGATATACTTCTTGATGGTGATTTCAGGGGCAGTAACTTGGCCTGGATAGATTATGCTCAGCTGCTTGAAGCGAGCAGTTAAACCAGCGTTGTCGCCATCCTTTTGTTTGATATGCCAAAACTCATCCTCCAACTTTTGAAGCTCGTGGGGAGGGCAGAACTCTTTCATCATGATGTCCTTCAACTCGTCCCACGTAAGCCCGTAAGCTGCATCATTTCCACGCTTGTTTCTTTCTGCAGTCCACCAGTCCAGAGCCCTTGACTGGAAAATGTCGGTGGCGTTAATAGTGTAGAGATTATCAGGACAGCTGCTTTGGCGCAGGGTGATTTCGATAGAATCAAACCATTGAAACATGGCAGTAGGTCCATGTGACATCTGTGACTCCACGGCCATCAAACAAATACCAAATCAATGAAATTTTGCGTTTCATACTTGGGATTTGTATAAATATGTGTATCCTTTACACATATCAATTCTCGTTCGATTTCGAGCTCTAAATCGCATTCTGGAAAGTTATACGTGAACTAATGAGTAAACGTAATCAGTTTAATGCGATAAACACTCCAGGATAGTGGCATAGTCTTAACATACCTTAAATAACCTTTATGTTGGTGCACACATCTGTCGTCTTCGTCTTACATCGAGTCTTGGGTTCGTCATCATCCAAGTGAAGTCATCATTACAAACTCACGTGAAGAGTACATGCACTAATGTAATCAGTTTGCATGAAGATGTTTTGCTAGAAGACAAAATAGTTTAAATGTTGAATTGTATGATTTCGCTCATAGGACATTTTTAAGGTGATTTCGCTTATACGGTAATGTTGGGATTTCGCTTTTATGGTCATGTACACATAAGCGAAATCTCAGCTAGTATATATAGGTGTCATATAGGAGAAATCAGTAATCAGTCCCTTGTATTCCATACCGAAGTGCTGCCGGTGTGAAGATTGTCACACCCCGACCACGTAGAACATACAAAACGTGGCATTATATGTATAATAAGAAAATAATGCATGATTAAATGAATAACCATGTAATATGAGTTTGTATAAGATAAGTTGTTTGTAAATAAATGTCTTGTGAAAAGTATGTTATTTGTATAAAATGTTATATGTCTCAAACTGAAATGATTCAATTAACGCTACGACATGTAATACCATACAAACACTTATATATAGGAAGTACCAGCGGCGTATCCACCATGCTTGTATCATATTACACACGCCTCGTTACTTAATCACTTACTCAAACCAAACCATCAAGATGTAAAATGTTCATGTCTAATGTAAATCATGTAATATGTATTCAATGTGATTTGTATAAATAAATGTAAGATTAAACAAATAACCTTATAGTAGCATATTAAAAGTATACTTTGGATTTGTAAGTAACATATTAAACTATGTTTTGGTTTCATATATAACATATCAAAATATGCTTTAGATGTGATAAATAACATATTAAACTATATTTTGGTTTCATAAATAACATATCAAAATATGCTTTAGATGTGATAAATATATGTATGTTGGTTTTGTACAATACCACACATGAGAGTATATTCAACTATACTTTAATAGTGTGATTTAAGAATTCATTCAGACCTGGTGCATCAAGATACACCTTTGAGACTATAGAAATACCACAAAGGCAATCCCTATTTGGATGGAGCAACAAATTTGTTTCAGACATTCCTTGACAACAGGAATGGGGTGTCAAATCCTATAGCGCTATATCATACTAACAATCGGTCTGGTGAACATAAAATAAGTACAATTCAACAATTTATTTTATGTTCTTTGAGAAATCAATGTTTAAACTATAATTAATCATTCAGTTTGTCAAATGATAAGTAATAATATGTATAATCAATTATACTTTTGGAATCATGAAAATAACAGATAGGTACACATGCTTCACCCCAAAACAGTTTAGAAAACAGTAAAAGAGGGGAATAATGTACTCGCCTGAGAGTGCTTAGAAGTCTTGAACAACAACCAAACAAAGCTTAGAGGGAGCACGGAATCAGTCGGCAATCTAAAACTATATAAATAAACCGGACTTAAATCGGGAGATCGGATATGATGAGGCTTGGTAAACCAAATGAGTGTTGGAACTCATATGATATGGTTTAACAAGGCCTACATACTACAATGAAACCAAACCTAAGTGCTTTCGACCCATCGCGACCCATTAAGGTAGCTTATGCTACTTTAACGCGTCGTGCGCGTGAAACGCGTTCGGACCGTCTAACTAGTCCTATGACAAGTGTTATATGCCTAAACATGTTACATAATCAGTTATGTGACAAAAGTTTAGGTTACATATGCTTAATTACCAATTATACATGAAAAGGGTATTCTGGTAATTTACCTAAGGCATATAAACTACCTATCATACAACTACTCAAACGATGTGACCATAGGGTATATCCTCGGAAGGTTATTCCCTACCTAATATGGTCACCTAATGTGTTTGGTCGGATCCTAATGATCGACCAAATGGGTCGGGTTCGAGGTATAAGCGATTCATTAGATCGCTTACCCTACGACCCTAGACAACGTGGTAATCAGTGGGCATAGTCCCAAGGGACTATGACCAACGTGATTACACTCACGTTGCGAAGTTCAAAAGAACTTCGCATTGACCATTACTGGTCAACGCTGAAAGTCAAACAAAGTTTGACTTTCGGACTCGAAAAGCAATAAAATAAGGAAAAGAACGAAAGAATACTTACGAAGGGTCCCCGAATGCTAATCTCGATCCAAGAATCTCAGGTATGAAACAATGGTTTCAACTTAGAGTTCCTAAGATCAAGATTCTAGTGAATTATGCAATGGGGGTGGATGGGTATTTATAGGAATACCCGAACCGTTAAGATCGCTTGTCGAATATCGTGCCTTAATCGTATCCGTACAAGTGTCGGAAAGTTATGGTGCCTAAATTCCATCCTTATCAGCTGACTAAGCATGTTAGAATGTGTGGTTGTGAATTAAACAGCTGTTTATACATCGAATCTGGTCCCGAAAATGCAAAACTGAAGTTTCTGCCCAGATAAGGCACTCGCGTAGCGCGACTGCATATGCCCTTAGGGCTCGCGCTACGCCACTGCCCCCATGTTTCAGCAATGTTTCAAAATTGGCAGAAATGGTCCCTGCACGTGTTTAAGGCCTTTTTCGATGCGTTTGAACCCCGTTAACCTCATTTCAAGGCTCTAAAATGAAGTTAAAGTATAGGGAACTCAAAATATGCTCAAAAATATGCCGGATGATGGTTTGTTTGGTCGTACGAACGCGATGTTCGCTTAATTACGACGGAATGCGCACAAGCGCGAAAAACGATCCAAATGACGCGACGAATGGATTTTTCTTATGCCGAACACTAAAATAAAATATTTTAGTGCTTACATAAATTTTTGGAAGTCCGGATGTATTCAGAACGTAAGTTATGCGCAAAAATGCAAACTTGTGCACTTTTTGACACTTTTAGTCCCTGAATGACCCAAAAGTTTATTTTAGCACACCGAACCCCTTAAAGCCTATTTCTAAGCTATGTAAAGGATATTTAAGGTGTGTTTAACTTATGGTCATGTTCCGGAATGTCTGTTACAGTTCAAATTGGCATACTTTCGCAGTTTGTCAACTTTAGTCCCTGTAAGCGATTTAACTTGATTTTGCCATACCAAAGCCTTCAAAACTTATTTCTAAGTTATGTAAAGGTTATTTAAGGTATGTTATGCCTATTTCACTATTCCGGAGTGTTTGTTGCGTTAAACTGGTTATATTTACGCATCAGTGTGCGTATAACCTTCCAGAAAGCGATTTAGAGCTTGAAATCGAACAAGAATTGATATGTGCAAATGATACACATATTTTTACAAATCCCAAGTATGAAATATAATATTTCATTGGTTCGGTATTTGTTTGATGGCCGTGGAGGCACAGGTGTTATAGTCTCCCCTACTTTAGGAAATTTCGTCCCGAAATTTAATTCTAGAGGAAACTTGTGAATACAGCTGTGACGGTTTCGCCTTCTAATAGATCCATTGAACCCTTAAGTAAAACTCTGGGCCATGTTAGAATTCTTAGCGAATTTGTTAACCCTCAAAGTGAATTCCTTGTAGCAGTAAAACATGGAATTTTTTGAACTATGGATAGAATAACGTTTCTTATGAAGATTTATCATTGGAAACTGTGTGTGTGATTGAGATCAGAATTGAGGAGTGTGAGAATAAATGACATTGGTCGAAGTCCAATACTTCTCCCGTATCATTACTCTTGTCACTATGGGTCTTAACACATGACAAAATTCCCTGTGGTTTCTGTGCACTGAATTCCATAATTATGTAGGCCTCCATAATTACGTAGTTCCTTGCACAGTCCGCACAGTTCATTTCATAATGCGTATGGGAAAAAAAATCAATTGAATAAACATAAAGCGACCTGACTAGACCACAAAAGGGTCCTTTTAATTTGATCTACGAACGATCTTTTTAACTAGATCAACATATGATCTTCTTAACCAAACCGTCGTATGATCTCCTTAAATAGACCACTTAAGGGATCTTTGTATTTATATCATCACATGATATTTTTGATCAGATTTTCAAAATCAGTCTGTTTAACCAGACCATTCAAGAGGTCCAGTTTTAGAATAGTACTTTAAAACCCAAGGGACTTAACTACAACGTAGAAGTCCATTAAGGATTTAAGATAGTACCTTTTTGGAATATCCTACTACGAATCCTTCATATGAGATATGGAAGATTCTACGAGGATTTGGATGGATCACATAAAACACAAAACACATAAGAAAACACATAAGCACAAAAATTAGTTAACTTGATTCTTTAATTTGTTGTCTTTGAGCATGGATAATTAAAGCACACCAGGAATCCAATCCGTGGATTTCATTTGGTACTTTAATCATTTTCAAGAATCTATCTATGAAGATAGAAAGATCTTAATAAGAATTCAGCTTTGTCCTTATTGAATCGTAATGTACGTATTGAATCATACAAAGAATTCAATTAAGGGCTCCGATTTGAGTGATATTCATCCACAAGGATCTGATTACAAGGATAGAAAGATCCTTCATGGATTTTGGAATTTGTGTAACGAGAGGTGATTCGACACCTTGCACTAGGCGTGTTTAAGTCGATACACAAGGTAGAAAATTCATGAGGTTGAGACGCTAGATATGCCAAGGCGACATATGAAGCAGAACTTGAAGGTTAAGCAGCAACAGGGTTTTCAACTGCTTTGCTTTGAACAGCAAAGCGACACATGTTAACCAAATGTCTCCATCGTCCACCGTGGGTACATTTGTAACAGGGTATTTGATTTGGATGATGACGGTTACATTGATTTCTCCAAGGAGTGGTTCCCTTGCACGGCTTCATTCCTGAGCTGACTCATGGTGATAGCTAAATCAACGGTCTTCTGGAGTACTACGCCTATTTGTTGGGCAGTTGTAGCACCTGGTCCGGATACTCGAGTCTTGTTACGATGAAGAGACACCATGAAGAAAATAGGAGATATGGGAGGGAACAAGGGAAATGAAAACAGAATAACAATGCATAAAATTGCGATCATTTGTTTGTTACTTAAGGCAAACAAATGAGATGGTGACTAATCAAAGTAAATAGGTCAAAAAAAATGTATCGCGAAGACATGCTCGCCTATAAGTGAACACTAATCCCAAGAATTCCCAGGTAAGCACAACTGGTCTCGCGTCTGATGAGATGTATACGAAGTGCTTGCCTAGACAGAAAACCCAGAATACAGGCATTCACCCTTCCAGTTTGCACGTGTTCACATTATTTAAAACCCAAAACCTTGACGAGATTTTAAAAACTTAAAGGGGTTTAAAACCGTATAACTGAGGGTTCAAAACCTAGTAAGTAATCATCCTAGAACAGATGATTAGTTTTCAAAGTGGTTTTGAAATTTATGTTCTTGTTGTGGTTGTCACCTAAGGATAGGTGACAGTATTGTTTTATGACTAAACGCAAGTAAATTCGCGTTAGGGTCCTAAGAAGGTTATAGACTAGGTCAAAGCATTACTAATAACCTAATTCCCTATAACCATTGGCTCTGATACCATCTTTTCTATCACACCCCGACCACGTAGAACATACAAAACGTGGCGGAAATGTCGGGGAGTGTTGTAACAGAATTAATCGTTTCAAATCCATGGCAATTAAAGTTTCGTTTTATTAATCAATTATGAGAGTTTACATTGTTTAAACAAGAAACAAAGGGTACATAACATAAGTTAACTAGTTATTGTCTCGTTTTAAGTCGCTAAGGCACGAGTCCATCCTAAATGTAGCATGTATCAACAATCATTGCAAAGCAGTACCTGAAACATGTGTAAAAACGAGGTCAGCAAAGAAATGCTGGCGAATACATTGGTTTTGTAGGAGTGTCGAAATCATGGCTAGTTTAGACGTTGCAATACTTTATTTAAAAACCTTGTTTTGAAAAGAGTACAATATTGCAACTTAATTAACCAACTCAAATCAAGCGGGTTATAATTTGTAAACCTCGTAGCCATGACTCTTAACCCAAAAACATTTGTTTTAGTAAATTATTTGAAAAACAATAAATGAGTTCAGATGATATGTATAATGTGACAACTCGAGTTTCCAAGATTCCATCTTCGCACTATTACACGTTAATTTTTTTTTGCTTGTTATACGACTTGTTTGTTTCACAACTGTGCACGTTTGTAGTATGTTAATCGTGGTGTGATTTATAGGTTGTGTACGGTATGCCTTATAAGTGTGTATCGATGTATGTCTAAATTTTTAAATTATGTGTTGTATAAATTACACAAGACATCTGGCCAAACACCCTCACTCACACATCAATGAAATCACCCTAGTGGTGAAAACACTTTGTGTTTTCATCCACTAGTGGACCAACGAAAACAGAAAATGGAGAATGGGCCTTGGCCCAGTTTTGAGTTAATATATATTTTGATTTTTTTTTGGGAGAAAAAGGGTATTCGGAAAAACCCTAGCCACTTATCACGATCTTTCTCTCTCGCTCCCTTGTGAAATCCGACGGCACACAACAGATCGAGGTACCACCTTGCTGCTTGGGTTAGTCTTTGATTTATTTTGATTACTTGATTTGGAATCACTTGATTACTGCACATCATGAATGAACTTGTTGTATGTGATGATATTGGGTATATTTTGTATTGATCTGTATGATATGAAAGATCTGGGGATTTAATGATAATCTTGATATCACAATGATTTAGATCTGTGAGATGGTGTTTATTGTTTGGGTTAGAAATGTTTGGGGATTTTCTGGGTTTTTGATATGTTACAGTAAGTATTGTTGATGATGATAAGAACTAACGAAAACACCCCCCACCATTGAAACTGGACGAAATCACTTATGTGATTTCGGCCCAATGTGTAAAGCCCCAAAAAGGGATTTCGGCCCATAGGTGTTTTCGCCACTATAGTGTTTTCGGCACTTAAGGGATTTCGACAATAAGGGTTTTTGGCCCAAGTAAGGGATTTCGGCCCACCTAGTGTTTTCGTCCAAAACTTTGTACAGCAAACTCGTTATACGATCTGTTAGCTCTGTTAGTTGTTAACACTGTTAAGTTGATTAACTTAATTAAGTATGTTAACCTTGTTAAGTGTTAACCATGTTAAGTTTGTTAATTATGCTATGTATGTTACGAATATAAACCCAGTTAAGTTTATTAATTTCTGTTAAGTCCATAACTCTGGATAGTCTGTTAACTGAGTTAAGTTATTAACTCTATTAACTTTATTAGCACTGTCAAGTATACATAACCTTACTAGTTTGTTAACTCTGTTAGTTAACTAGCACTGTGGTTTGTCATTCCTGTTTGTATATATTACTCCAGTTAGGCGTGCTAGCTCTACTAAGTATGTTGTTAGTTAACTATGTTAGATTAAACTATGAAAGACTGTTATGTGAAACACGAATTGTGCACATGTGATTAACTGTTATGTGATGTATGATTAACTGCCAAACACTCTGTGATATTACTGTGATGATAGTTACATGTGAAATATTACGAACGTGAACTAATTGAGTATACGTGCATACTATAGGACTTGATTGATTAATTGTGAGCACTTAACCTAGCATACCGAGCAAACAAGGTGAGTTCACACTCTTACCAAGGCATGGGATTCCCGGGGTTGGGAATGGGATTGAAGGAATGGATTTGTACTTACAATGTTACTAGACTATCTACCATCGTCCTCGGATGCGCAGGACACATACGTAAAACCTACGTATACTTGTACACATCACTGTCCTCGGTTGTGAAGGGCACTTACGTAAAACCTACGTAAACTTATACTCATTACTGCCTCGGGTTGTGTCAGGCACTTACGTAAAACCTACATAAACCCCCGCGTACCCCTGTCCTCGGTTGTGAAGGACACTTACGTAAAACCTACGTAAACTTTGTACGTACTACTGTTCTCGGTAGGAAGAACACTTATGGTTGCGAATAGTCTAGTGTATATGCAAACATGGGAAGCCCCCACTAATAGAACATACTATCGGCCCAGTAGAGCCGCACGTTACGAAACGAACTTACTTACTGTGAACTCGCTCAACTAGTTGTTGACTCTCTGTTACATGCCTTGCAGGACCTTAGGTACTTTTGGAGCTTGCACGGGAGGCACAGTCGTTGTGGACCTGGATCGTGAAATGTGTTGTTAAACATTATGTCATTTTGTACTTAAACTTATGTTGGGTTTTACTTTAAATGCTTCCGCTACACACTTGTTTATATTTGGTTTTGGAAACACCTATCGTATTGATGAATGACTTTTACTATATACTTATGTTCAATATGATTGGTGGCTCGATCCTGGTCATGTCACGCCTCCAAGCGGTGGTACTCCGCGTGTGGATTTTGGGGGTGTGACAGATTGGTATCAGAGCCATTGGTTATAGAGAACTCGGTTTTTATAAAGGGAAAACGTTTTTATTAAAACCAGACTATAACCAGAACAGTGCTCAACGATCCACAACGACGCCTCGCTCCACGTGCAAGACTTATCACTCTAGGTAATATGGTATATGTTTTATTGCCTACTTGCTAGAATTGCATAGAACTTTGCTCGTGGTATGCTTAGATTACATTGTCTACTATACGTTATTGCTCGAGAACACTTGTGTGCTTACTCTCTTCTGTCATCGCACTACTCGCGAACCTCTCTTACTTATGTCATACTTGCTATGAAGATCATGGCCGGATGTATCAACTTGACTCAAGCCCAGTTGACGGCTCTCATTAACGAACGAGTTGCTGCGGCACTCGCAACCATACAAGCAGGAGGTCAACACGCTCAGCCACCTGTTTGCACCTTCAAAAAAAATCTCAAGGATTGCCGACTTAGTACCTTTAGCGGTACTGAGGGAGTTGTAGGCCTACTCCATTAGTTCGAGAGGCTCGAAACTGACTTTGAGGTGCGTGATTGCCCTGAGTCTCGTAGAGTAAAGTTTGCTACTGGAACACTCGAAGGTGCTGCATTAACCTGGTGGGAAGCACAGGTTCAAATGTTAGGGCTGGCAGCTGCTAATGCCACCCCCTGGATCGAGTTCAAGGACCTAGTAAAGGAAGAGTTTTGCAGTCGGGAAGACATCCACAAACTAGAGGTGGAGTTCCTCTACTTACAAATGACGGGGTCTGAAATTGAGGTTTATACGAAGAGATAGAATGAATTAGCCACATTTTGTCCTACTATGGTAGACCCTCCCACCAAACGCATCGAGCTGTATCTCAAGGGTCTGGTGCCCGAAATTCAGAGTCATGTGACCGCAGCAAATCTTGGCACTATCCAGCAAGTCACTCGGCTTGCTCATCGTCTCACAGATCAGGCAGTAGAGCAAAACGAACTACCGAAACGTGTTAAAGCTGCTACTACATGTGCTTCTAGTGACAACAAACGCAAGTGGGATGGAAACTTGAGTAAGGGATTAATTCCGGTTCAGCCTCTGGCGCAGCAGCAAAAGATAGATGACTACCAGAGTCCCAGTCAACAATTTTCTGGTAGTCGTGGGCAGAGTGGATATCGGGGAAATCATCCACTGTGTAACAGGTGCAACAAACACCACAGTGGTCAGTGTCGTAGAGGCCGCTGTCAGAGATGTCTAAGGGTAGGTCATGAAGCTAAAGATTGCAGGAGCTCAAGGCCTGCGAATCAGAACCAGCAACAACAGCCACCCGTTCCACGAAACCAGTCACAGCAACAACAACAAGGAAATAAGACATGTTTTCAGTGTGGGGCTGAAGGTCATTTCAAGCGGAACTGCCCCCAGTTAAACCAGAATCAGAACAACAACAACAATAATCAGGGCAGTGGGAACAACAATGGGGGAAACAACAACAACAATGGTGCAAAGGGTCGTTTATTTGTGATTGGTCAGAGTGACGCAAGGAACGATCCTAATGTGGTTACGGGTAAGTTTCTTCTCGATGACTTTTATGTTACCGTATTATTTGATTCGGGTGCGGATACCAGTTATATGTCTCTGAAAGTTAGTCAAATGCTTAAACGCGCACCAACACTGTTGAACATCAAACATGTTGTAGAGTTAACTAACGGTAAAAGTCTAGAAGCCACACACATAGTTCAGGGTTGTAATCTTATCCTCGCTGGTCAGACTTTCTCTATCGATCTCATTCCTATAACTCTGAGTAGTTTCGACATTGTCATTGGTATGGATTGGTTATCCCAACAGCAAGCAGAGATTCTATGCAAGGAGAAGATCATTCGTATTCCTCGTTCTGGCAAAGAACCTCTCGAAGTTCAAGGCGACAAGAGTGGTGTTGTGAGTGGCATCATCTCCTTCTTGAAGGCACAGAAGTGTCTGCGAAAGGGCCACATAGCTATTTTAGCACTCGTTACTGATACATCGACGACTTATTCGACCAGTTGCAAGGGTCGAGCTATTACTCGAAGATTGACCTGAGGTCAGGTTACCATCAACTGAGAGTCCGGGATGAGGACGTCTCCAAAACAACATTCAGAACTCGCTACGGCCATTACGAGTTTTTGGTCATGCCATTCGGGCTAACGAACGCGCCTGCGGTTTTCATGGATCTTATGAACAGGGTGTGCAAACCTTATCTTGACAAGTTTGTTATTGTTTTCATTGATGACATCCTGATCTATTCGAAAAATCGGGAGGAACATGAGCAGCATTTACGACTTATTCTGGAACTCCTTCGAACGGAACAGCTGTACGCTAAGTTTTCAAAATGCGACTTCTGGCTTCGTGAAGTCCACTTTCTAGGCCACGTGGTAAACAAGGATGGGATTCATGTTGATCCATCCAAGGTAGATTCGATTAAGAACTGGCCTGCACCTCGCACACCGACAGAAATACGCCAATTCTTGGGTTTGGCGGGTTATTACAGACGGTTTATCAAAGACTTCTCAAAGATTGCACAGCCGCTTACATTACTGACACAGAAAGGTATTGCTTACCGTTGGAGTGATACACAGGATATAGCGTTTCAGCACTTAAAGGATAGACTTTGTAGCGCACCTATCCTCTCATTGCCTGAAGGCACGGACGATTTTGTAGTCTACTGCGACGCATCTATCCAAGGTCTTGGATGTGTGTTGATGCAGCGGGATAAAGTCATTGCTTATGCTTCACGCCAACTTAAGATTCACCAACGGAATTACACTACACACGATTTAGAACTTGGAGCTGTTGTCTTTGCACTCAAGATATGGAGACATTATCTTTATGGCACCAAGTGCACCATCTACACCGATCACAGGAGTCTTGAGCATATCTTCAAGCAGAAAGAATTGAACATGCGACAACGTAGATGGGTTGAACTACTGAACGATTACGAATGTGCTATAAAGTACCATCCGGGCAATGCCAACGTGGTGGCCGACGCCCTCAGTCGAAAGGATACTACACCTAGGCGTGTACGAGCGTTGCAACTCACTATTCAGTCTAGTCTTCCTTCACAGATACGAGATACTCAGATAGAAGCATTGAAACCAGAAAACGTAAGGGCTGAAGCCCTACGCGGTTTAAGGAAACGGATAGAACAAAAGGCAGACGGCGCCTACTATGTAACAGGACGCATCTGGGTCCCACTCTATGGTAATTTACGCGAGCTGGTAATGGATGAGGCTCATAAATCTCGCTACTCAGTACATCCGGGTTCGGATAAGAAGTACCACGACCTCAGAACTACATATTGGTGGCCTAGCATGAAGGCCCACATAGCAACTTACGTTAGCAAGTGTTTGACTTGTGCGAGAGTCAAAGCGGAATATCAGAAACCATCAGGCCCACTCCAGCAACCTGAGATACCACAATGGAAATGGGAACAAATTTCCATGGATTTTGTTACTGGCCTGCCTAGATCTCAGCGTGGGAATGATACTATTTGGGTGATCGTGGATCGACTCACAAAATCTGCTCACTTCTTGGCTATCAAGGAAACGGATAAGTTCTCCACTTTAGCAGAATTATACCTTAAGGAAGTTGTCTCGAAGCACGGGGTGCCCACCTCTATTATCTCTGATCGTGATGCACGTTTTACTTCAGAACTGTGGCAAGCAATGCACAAATCTTTTGGCTCTCGATAAGACATGAGCACAGTTTATCACCCTCAGACAGACGGGCAGTCTGAGTGCACCGTTCAAACTCTAGAATACATGCTTCATGCGTGTGTAATTGACCTTGGAAACGGCTGGGAAAAACATCTGCCACTTGTGGAATTCTTGTACAATAACAGTTACCACACCAGCGTTCAAGCCGCTCGATTCGAGGCATTGTACGGACGTAAATGCCGGTCACCTCTCTGTTGGGCAGAGGTGGGGGATAGTCAAATCACAGGTCCAGAACTTGTAGTTGATGCTACTGAACGAATTGCACAGATACGACAACGCATGGCGGCAACTCGCGACCGTCAGAAAAGTTACGCTGATAAGCGCAGGAAACCGCTCGAGTTCCAAGTTGGGGATCGAGTGCTACTCAAAGTCTCACCCTGGAAGGGTGTGGTTCGTTTTGGTAAACGGGGCAAACTCAATCCGCGGTATGTTGGACCGTTCAAAATCATCGAGAAAATAGGCAAGGTGGCCTACAAACTGAACCTACCAGCTGAACTCGGTGCAGTTCACAATGTTTTCCACGTGTCGAATCTGAAGAAGTGTCTGTCAGATGAGACCCACATAGTTCCTCTGAAGGAGCTCACTATCGACGAACGGTTACATTTCGTCAAAGAACCAGTTGAAATCACGGACCGGGATGTTAAGGTCCTCAAGAACACCAGAATACCTGTTGTTCGAGTTCGTTGGAACTCCCGTCGTGGCCCAGAGTATACCTGGGAACGCGAAGACCAAATGGAACTCAAATATCCCCAGTTGTTCGAAAACAATGCAACTACTACTGAGGCTGAAGCTACTACAGAATTTCGGGAAGAAATTCCAAATCAACGGGGGGATGATGTGACACCCCAGGAAAACCAGTAAACGATAACTTACCTAGCTTCCTCAGTAACCGCATGCTAAATTTCGGGATGAAATTTCTTTCAAGTTGGGGATAATGTGACAACTCGAGTTTCCAAGATTCCATCTTCGCACTATTACACGTTAATTTTTTTTATTGCTTGTTATACGACTTGTTT
This sequence comes from Helianthus tuberosus, assembly GCA_030545235.1. Taxonomy (NCBI): domain Eukaryota; kingdom Viridiplantae; phylum Streptophyta; class Magnoliopsida; order Asterales; family Asteraceae; genus Helianthus; species Helianthus tuberosus. The sequence goes on from JARYGA010036277.1 coordinate 22,696, forward strand.
GTTTCACAACTGTGCACGTTTGTAGTATGTTAATCGTGGTGTGATTTATAGGTTGTGTACGGTATGCCTTATAATTGTGTATCGATGTATGTCTAAATTTTTAAATTATGTGTTGTATAAATTACACAAGACATCTGGCCAAACACCCTCACTCACACATCAATGAAATCACCCTAGTGGTGAAAACACTTTGTGTTTTCATCCACTAGTGGACCAACGAAAACAGAAAATGGAGAATGGGCCTTGGCCCAGTTTTGAGTTAATATATATTTTGATTTTTTTTGAGAGAAAAAGGGTATTCGGAAAAACCCTAGCCACTTATCACGATCTTTCTCTCTCGCTCCCTTGTGAAATCCGACGGCACACAACAGATCGAGGTACCACCTTGCTGCTTGGGTTAGTCTTTGATTTATTTTGATTACTTGATTTGGAATCACTTGATTACTGCACATCATGAATGAACTTGTTGTATGTGATGATATTGGGTATATTTTGTATTGATCTGTATGATATGAAAGATCTGGGGATTTAATGATAATCTTGATATCACAATGATTTAGATCTGTGAGATGGTGTTTATTGTTTGGGTTAGAAATGTTTGGGGATTTTCTGGGTTTTTGATATGTTACAGTAAGTATTGTTGATGATGATAAGAACTAACGAAAACACCCCCCACCATTGAAACTGGACGAAATCACTTATGTGATTTCGGCCCAATGTGTAAAGCCCCAAAAAGGGATTTCGGCCCATAGGTGTTTTCGCCACTATAGTGTTTTCGGCACTTAAGGGATTTCGACAATAAGGGTTTTCGGCCCAAGTAAGGGATTTCGGCCCACCTAGTGTTTTCGTCCAAAACTTTGTACAGCAAACTCGTTATACGATCTGTTAACTCTGTTAGTTGTTAACACTGTTAAGTTGATTAACTTAATTAAGTATGTTAACCTTGTTAAGTGTTAACCATGTTAAGTTTGTTAATTATGCTATGTATGTTACGAATATAAACCCAGTTAAGTTTATTAATTTCTGTTAAGTCCATAACTCTGGATAGTCTGTTAACTGAGTTAAGTTATTAACTCTATTAACTTTATTAGCACTGTCAAGTATACATAACCTTACTAGTTTGTTAACTCTGTTAGTTAACTAGCACTGTGGTTTGTCATTCCTGTTTGTATATATTACTCCAGTTAGGCGTGCTAGCTCTACTAAGTATGTTGTTAGTTAACTATGTTAGATTAAACTATGAAAGACTGTTATGTGAAACACGAATTGTGCACATGTGATTAACTGTTATGTGATGTATGATTAACTGCCAAACACTCTGTGATATTACTGTGATGATAGTTACATGTGAAATATTACGAACGTGAACTAATTGAGTATACGTGCATACTATAGGACTTGATTGATTAATTGTGAGCACTTAACCTAGCATACCGAGCAAACAAGGTGAGTTCACACTCTTACCAAGGCATGGGATTCCCGGGGTTGGGAATGGGATTGAAGGAATGGATTTGTACTTACAATGTTACTAGACTATCTACCATCGTCCTCGGATGCGCAGGACACATACGTAAAACCTACGTATACTTGTACACATCACTGTCCTCGGTTGTGAAGGGCACTTACGTAAAACCTATGTAAACTTATACTCATTACTGCCTCGGGTTGTGTCAGGCACTTACGTAAAACCTACGTAAACCCCCGCGTACCCCTGTCCTCGGTTGTGAAGGACACTTACGTAAAACCTACGTAAACTTTGTACGTACTACTGTTCTCGGTAGGAAGAACACTTATGGTTGCGAATAGTCTAGTGTATATGCAAACATGGGAAGCCCCCACTAATAGAACATACTATCGGCCCAGTAGAGCCGCACGTTACGAAACGAACTTACTTATTGTGAACTCGCTCAACTAGTTGTTGACTCTCTGTTACATGCCTTGCAGGACCTTAGGTACTTTTGGAGCTTGCACGGGAGGCACAGTCGTTGTGGACCTGGATCGTGAAATGTGTTGTTAAACATTATGACATTTTGTACTTAAACTTATGTTGGGTTTTACTTTAAATGCTTCCGCTACACACTTGTTTATATTTGGTTTTGGAAACACCTATCGTATTGATGAATGACTTTTACTATATACTTATGTTCAATATGATTGGTGGCTCGATCCTGGTCATGTCACGCCTCCAAGCGGTGGTACTCCGCGTGTGGATTTTGGGGGTGTGACATATAATAAGAAAATAATGCATGATTAAATGAATAACCATGTAATATGAGTTTGTATAAGATAAGTTGTTTGTAAATAAATGTCTTGTGAAAAGTATGTTATTTGTATAAAATGTTATATGTCTCAAACTGAAATGATTCAATTAACGCTACGACATGTAATACCATACAAACACTTATATATAGGAAGTACCAGCGGCGTATCCACCATGCTTGTATCATATTACACACGCCTCGTTACTTAATCACTTACTCAAACCAAACCATCAAGATGTAAAATGTTCATGTCTAATGTAAATCATGTAATATGTATTCAATGTGATTTGTATAAATAAATGTAAGATTAAACAAATAACCTTATAGTAGCATATTAAAAGTATACTTTGGATTTGTAAGTAACATATTAAACTATGTTTTGGTTTCATATATAACATATCAAAATATGCTTTAGATGTGATAAATAACATATTAAACTATATTTTGGTTTCATAAATAACATATCAAAATATGCTTTAGATGTGATAAATATATGTATGTTGGTTTTGTACAATACCACACATGAGAGTATATTCAACTATACTTTAATAGTGTGATTTAAGAATTCATTCAGACCTGGTGCATCAAGATACACCTTTGAGACTATAGAAATACCACAAAGGCAATCCCTATTTGGATGGAGCAACAAATTTGTTTCAGACATTCCTTGACAACAGGAATGGGGTGTCAAATCCTATAGCGCTATATCATACTAACAATCGGTCTGGTGAACATAAAATAAGTACAATTCAACAATTTATTTTATGTTCTTTGAGAAATCAATGTTTAAACTATAATTAATCATTCAGTTTGTCAAATGATAAGTAATAATATGTATAATCAATTATACTTTTGGAATCATGAAAATAACAGATAGGTACACATGCTTCACCCCAAAACAGTTTAGAAAACAGTAAAAGAGGGGAATAATGTACTCGCCTGAGAGTGCTTAGAAGTCTTGAACAACAACCAAACAAAGCTTAGAGGGAGCACGGAATCAGTCGGCAATCTAAAACTATATAAATAAACCGGACTTAAATCGGGAGATCGGATATGATGAGGCTTGGTAAACCAAATGAGTGTTGGAACTCATATGATATGGTTTAACAAGGCCTACATACTACAATGAAACCAAACCTAAGTGCTTTCGACCCATCGCGACCCATTAAGGTAGCTTATGCTACTTTAACGCGTCGTGCGCGTGAAACGCGTTCGGACCGTCTAACTAGTCCTATGACAAGTGTTATATGCCTAAACATGTTACATAATCAGTTATGTGACAAAAGTTTAGGTTACATATGCTTAATTACCAATTATACATGAAAAGGGTATTCTGGTAATTTACCTAAGGCATATAAACTACCTATCATACAACTACTCAAACGATGTGACCATAGGGTATATCCTCGGAAGGTTATTCCCTACCTAATATGGTCACCTAATGTGTTTGGTCGGATCCTAATGATCGACCAAATGGGTCGGGTTCGAGGTATAAGCGATTCATTAGATCGCTTACCCTACGACCCTAGACAACGTGGTAATCAGTGGGCATAGTCCCAAGGGACTATGACCAACGTGATTACACTCACGTTGCGAAGTTCAAAAGAACTTCGCATTGACCATTACTGGTCAACGCTGAAAGTCAAACAAAGTTTGACTTTCGGACTCGAAAAGCAATAAAATAAGGAAAAGAACGAAAGAATACTTACGAAGGGTCCCCGAATGCTAATCTCGATCCAAGAATCTCAGGTATGAAACAATGGTTTCAACTTAGAGTTCCTAAGATCAAGATTCTAGTGAATTATGCAATGGGGGTGGATGGGTATTTATAGGAATACCCGAACCGTTAAGATCGCTTGTCGAATATCGTGCCTTAATCGTATCCGTACAAGTGTCGGAAAGTTATGGTGCCTAAATTCCATCCTTATCAGCTGACTAAGCATGTTAGAATGTGTGGTTGTGAATTAAACAGCTGTTTATACATCGAATCTGGTCCCGAAAATGCAAAACTGAAGTTTCTGCCCAGATAAGGCACTCGCGTAGCGCGACTGCATATGCCCTTAGGGCTCGCGCTACGCCACTGCCCCCATGTTTCAGCAATGTTTCAAAATTGGCAGAAATGGTCCCTGCACGTGTTTAAGGCCTTTTTCGATGCGTTTGAACCCCGTTAACCTCATTTCAAGGCTCTAAAATGAAGTTAAAGTATAGGGAACTCAAAATATGCTCAAAAATATGCCGGATGATGGTTTGTTTGGTCGTACGAACGCGATGTTCGCTTAATTACGACGGAATGCGCACAAGCGCGAAAAACGATCCAAATGACGCGACGAATGGATTTTTCTTATGCCGAACACTAAAATAAAATATTTTAGTGCTTACATAAATTTTTGGAAGTCCGGATGTATTCAGAACGTAAGTTATGCGCAAAAATGCAAACTTGTGCACTTTTTGACACTTTTAGTCCCTGAATGACCCAAAAGTTTATTTTAGCACACCGAACCCCTTAAAGCCTATTTCTAAGCTATGTAAAGGATATTTAAGGTGTGTTTAACTTATGGTCATGTTCCGGAATGTCTGTTACAGTTCAAATTGGCATACTTTCGCAGTTTGTCAACTTTAGTCCCTGTAAGCGATTTAACTTGATTTTGCCATACCAAAGCCTTCAAAACTTATTTCTAAGTTATGTAAAGGTTATTTAAGGTATGTTAAGCCTATTTCACTATTCCGGAGTGTTTGTTGCGTTAAACTGGTTATATTTACGCATCAGTGTGCGTATAACCTTCCAGAAAGCGATTTAGAGCTTGAAATCGAACAAGAATTGATATGTGCAAATGATACACATATTTTTACAAATCCCAAGTATGAAATATAATATTTCATTGGTTCGGTATTTGTTTGATGGCCGTGGAGGCACAGGTGTTACAAAGATCGATTGTACACAACATTTATTCAATACAATCAGTGTTTTAAGGTGAAGATAAAGCTGTTTCTACCTTTGTTTCTTAGTTTCCGCCTCTGAAACGAAGTTTAACTCCTCTGAACGACTCGTTCGGGTCACTACACGATCCTACAAGTGGTATCAGAGCCAGTTGGAGGAGTTCTTCAGTTTACAGCTGTATTTCATTGATTATTCTTACTTCTACACCTTCTTTTCTCGATTCAGAAAGATTTCACGGTCAAAATTTCACAGATTATAGATAATTGAACATTAACAAACCCTGGAAAGTTTCGGATCTAAATACGGACTAAAAATGGACCAAATTAGCTTCCGAGTTGATTCCGCTTATTTGGACATTCTCTGATTTCGCTCATATGACCATCTAATTTCGCTTTTGTGGCTCCTGATTTCGCTTATTGTGACATCAGGTGATTTCGCTCTTGTGTCATCTAAGGTTCCGCTTATTCGTACATCAGGGTTCCGCTTATTCGAATAATCAAGGTTCCGCTTATACGAACATCAGGGTTCCGCTCATTTGTACATCAGGTTTCGCTCATATGATCATCTGATTCCGATCACATGAATCATTATTGCGTATGTCAGTTCACGTGATCAGTTGTTGTCGGCAAATTTAAAAAATTATATCACTTTGCATGAGAATAAATAAGGTGTTGGAAATTGAAAATTTGCATGTGATGTCAATCATGTTACAAGTATTGGGAAGTCCAAGAAAGTTATATTGGTAAAGGGTTTGTCTGCCACATGATCTGAATTAAATAGTGAAGCCCATGTGTCTACATATGTGATCGGCCCAATCAAAAGTGTTGGCTCATTACTAAAATTTGTCGGTTTGGTGTGTATAGTTAAAACATCAGTCATATCACATTCACTAAGTCAAATGGCCCAATCATTGTTGTTGGATAAGTGCACAATTGTTGGCCCAATGCATGTGTAAGAAAGCGGCCCAATCAGAATTGAACTTTGTGTTTTTTAAAGGTTGTCAGCTTAGTGTTTTTGTTGGTACAAAAAGATTTAAAAGGGTGGTCAAATCAAAGTATTCGGTTCATATAAATCGGGTGTGTCAAAGGTACAAGTCTCACGGTTTGATCATACAAAGGTCAAGTTTATTTGAATCTTGTTAGATTGTTTGGAGTAAGGTCAGGTCGTTCAGATTGATCCGGGTCATAGCAGTTCGCACGGTTTGACATCAAATTCAGTTCACACAAATTCAGTTCGCACAAAATATTCACCAGTCCGAGTATCATTTTTGTTTCAGTTGTTTAATAGCGTTTAAACTGATAAGTGTTTGTTTGTTTTTTTAAGGTGATTAAGGTGTGTTACGAGGAGAACCAGTTCGTTTGAAAGATAACATGGATAACGATTTCTACAACGCGTTCGCTACATCTTCGTCTACTCCGGCTTCCATTGCTCAGAACATGAATTTGGAAAACGAAACGGGAACCACCCAAAAGCCCCCGAACTTGATGAGTATCGAAGAATACTACGGGTGGAAAGACGGATTCGAGAATTGGGTTCAGGCAAACTATCTTAGGTCGTGGGAATGTATTTTGAAGAAATATGTTTTGCCACAGACTGATTTGAAAGTTGATAAAAAGATATCTGAATTTAGTAATGAAGAACATGATATGTATAGAGCTGAAAAGATGATGATTAGTCTACTTCAGCAAGCTATCAAAGAAGACATTTTCATACTGCTACAGCATGACAAAACTGCAAAGTCAATCTGGGATGCACTTAAAGTCAAATTTGAGGGTAGCGAGAAAATGATTAAAAGCAAGAAGGCACTGTTAAAGAAAGAGTTTGATCTGTTCAGCAGTCTACCGGGTGAAGACACAAAGAAGCTGATTGAAATATACTGTCACCTTGTGCGATCTATGTCAATGCTTAGTATAAAAAAGGAGTCTGAAGAGTGGGTAGACAAATTAGCTGATGCGTTACCGCAAAAAGAGTGGGGAACTTATTTGATGATTCTGAAAAACACAGGGGTTTATGAAGGGTTATCAATTGGTGAGTTTATCGAAAAGATTGAGGGTCAGGATTTGGAACAGCAGAAGATCGCGAGGATGAACAGTCCAAGTGGTCAACAGGATGTAAAAATGTATTACAAAGGTAGTGTTCCGGTTCCAGAAGCTGAGAGAAGTCCGAAAATTCAAACTGCGTTTAGTGCTGGGGATTCTACAGAAAAGATTGATCAAAGTTCAAACAAAAGCAGTAGTGGTTTCTCATTATATCCGAGTGTCAATCCAAAGAGTTCATCAGAAAGCTTTCAGTCTCAAAGCACCAAGACAGGAAATGGTTATGTGATTCAGTGCAACATTGCTCTAAATCTTCCAGAAGGTCAAAGTTTTTCAGAAGACACTGCTAAAGACCACATGGCTCTACTTGGTTCTGTGTTGTTATCGTCTGAAGGTCTAGTTGCAAGTCGGATCGGAAATCCTATGCTCACAAAGGAGGATTACGATCAGATAGACGCCGAAGAGATGGAACTGATGGATATCAAATGGTGTCTTGCGAGTGTTCTTAGACGTGCTGAAAAGTTCAAAACGATTACCGGGAGAAATGACTTTCTTGATGCTCATGTATCTACTTTAGGTTTTGATAAATCTAAAGTTACTTGTTTTCGATGCAGGGAGAAAGGCCATTTCAAACGGGAATGCAAGAACAGGGAAGCTAGTGGTGCTCAGAATCCGTTTGGAAAAGATGATTACTACCAGAAAGCCATTTATCAGCAGGTCAGTCAATCACAAGATTCACAGACGGCTCATGGTAGAAAGATTGAGGATTCCAAGAGAGGATGTTTGGTAGATTTCAACTGGAACAACTACATATCTCCTGATAGCAAAGCATGCATAGTCGATCAAGATGATGAGAGGCTACCTGAAGGGTTCAGCTGGAATATGTTTGCAGATGAGAATGGGAATTTTAAAGCTTTCATTGCTAAGATTGTCAGAGAACCAGACATGTTTACCACATGGATGAAGTCTATTGGAGTGAATGTAAAGAGTGTGGATGAAGAGTCTGTTATTTCTGTTGAAAGTTCAGAAAGTGCTGATGAAAGTCTACAAAGTTCTGATGAGAGTGTACAAAATGTTGTTATTTCAGAAAAGGAAGTTGTATTTGATCAAACACCGTCAGATTCTGGTTTATCAGATGCTGATTCTGAAAAATCTGTACAGTTTGATCAGTCACCAGTTGATAGTAGCAGTGATGATGAGGAAGAGAAACATATAAATGTTGCAAAATCTCATCTTTCTCCTGAAAGTTTTCATTTCTATTTTGCAGATCGTATAGAGAAACTGAAGGAGAAACGAGCTGCTAAAGAACAACAACAAATGAAATCTGAAGATGTTGTTCAGAAAGAGAATGTTGAAGGTGTTGTTGAGGAGATGATTGAAACTGAGAAGGTGAAAGAAGAAGAAAAAGTGGTTGAAGTGGTAAAGAAAATCCAGATTGAGAAGATTGTTGAAGTTTTAAAGCCTTGCATAAAATGTTTGAAGGCTTGCAAGGAATGTGCTGCAAAAGACGACATCATTGCTGAATATGAGAAGAAGAAAGAGCAGTTACTGTTCAACCTCAATTATGTGAAAGAATCTTATGATGTCTTGAACAAAACAGTAACTGGTCTTCAAAAGATAAATTCAGAAAGAGAACAAGCACTAACGATGATGAATGTTGTGATGATGACAAAGCAGAAAGCCATCAACTTTTACATCGAAGAAAGTGCTAAATGGAAGCAAGAGTTGGAGACAGAGAAGATTGAGAATGAGAGAATTAGACGTTTATTACAAAGTTATTCTAGTTCTGTTTATCTCATTGATCGTATTTACCCAACTGTTGCAGGTATGGAAGCTTTTCAAGATGAGAAGCCGAAGAAAAAGAAAGATAGTGGTAAGAAACCGACTGTTAGCTATAACAAGTGTCCGCCTCCAATTTGGGAAGGGTATTCTCCTAGAAAACCAAACGAGGAGCAACTTGAAAAAGCAGTCAATATAAAGCTAAAAACCAACACAACTGACGTTTTACCAGATAACATTGATGTCACGTTTACCTCGTCCGATACTGATCATGAGTCTGAGTTAATCAAAAAGGTGGTCGATCAGGTGTTGGATACTGAGGAAGAATCCGAGTCAAAGTCTGAGTCTGGAGGGTCAAATTCGTCAGTCAACAGTCCAAAGTCGTCGGTCAAACGGTCTTACAGTAAAGAATTTTTGTTATCGAAAGCAAATTTGGATGATGAAACATTTGAAGTTGCATACAGTTTAAATGATTCGGACAAATTATACTCTGACAAAGAGTTTCCAATAAGAAGTGTTCGTTTTGACATGATCAAAAAGGTTTTCAAAATGACATAAATTAATATTTCTGAAATAAAAGATTTAAATCTTACGGAAAAACCTAAAAAGTACACTTCAAGAGTTCAACAACGTCTAAACAAGAAAAAGGGTTACAATTCTGGTTCTGGTTTTCAAAAGAAATCAAACCAAAATAGTAGCTACAAAAAGAAAGGTCTTGGATTTATTCCACCAGAAAATTATAAAAATTTGAAAAATTCTAAAACAAAAACAGAATTTGTGTCAGGTGGAAGTGCAGAAGAGGAACAGAAGAAACCATTCTGGAGACAGTCAAATCAAGAATTTCTTGCTGAAAAGAAAAAGAATGGAACTGAAGTGTTTTATCAAAAAGAGACTCGTACCTGTTACAAGTGCAATGAAACTGGTCACATTGCATGGAACTGTCAGAAAATTGTCAAAACAAAACAGGGAGTTTCTCAGAAATTGAAAGAAAAGGTTGTTGATGTTGAACCACCAACCGACAGACTTAAATTTTTTGAAAATTCAACTTATGAGGTTGGTGAGTGTTCTAAAAAGAATTTTTATAAAAAGAAAGAGAATGACAACCAAGTGTGGGTTGTTAAGAAAGTTGATGTGAATGTCGGCGATGAATCTGGTTCCATAAAGCCAGAAGAGCCACAAGGTGAGGTGAAAATTTCAGTGAATGATGATGAGTTTCCATCACTGAAATTTGAAGAAGTTAAACAGAAAGTTGGTAAGGTTGATATCTCGAATCAGTTTTACACAGAGAAAACTAAGTTTGATGTCGAGAAAACATTCAATGGGAGTGTTAAGAAAATTTTTGGAAAAATGTTAAATGGGAAAGTAAAGGGGGTTAAAGATTTTTATGCAACTAAAAAGGCTACTTACAACCCTACTGCTCAAGAATTGAAAGCCATCAAGTCTGAGAAGACTTGGATGGAAGTTTGTTTCCCGTAAAGTCTTAGGACTATGCCGGAGATCCCAAGTTTGTAATCGCGGATCAGGAATCGGCATCTTTCTTGATAATTGTTTTTGTGATTGAATTTTAAAAATGTTTAAATTGTTACAGGATAAGTGTGAATTGCCAGAGCTTCCAGGTTGGTAAGTGCGAAGCAGGAATCGGCATCTTGATTGGTAAAATGGTTTGTGTAGAGGTTTTATTCCTACAAGTGGTTGATGGAGGTTTACGCTTACAAGTGGTAAAATCAAGGACATTAAGTTGTACTTGCATTTTCCTACAAGTGGTTGACGACAAAATGATGAACCATACCCCGAACCTACAAATGGTTTAAAATCAACAAAACTTATTTTCCGGAAAAATCATTTTGGTTAAAACAAACTTAAGTGTTTTGAAATCATTATTAGAAAATAGTTTTGTGAAAGGGGGAGTTCTGATTGTTTATGCCAAGTGGATGGCGATTTGAAGTGATTCGATATCGGTTGTCAAGTTTGTTGTACAGTTTATTTTCAAATTTCCTAAAATGTGTTTGCATTTTAGGGGGAGTAGAAAATTTCAGAAAATCCAAAAACATTAGAAAATTTGAAAAAGACAAAAACATGATAAAATTCAAAAATGAGTTTTGGTGTCAAAGAAGAGGAAATGATAGTACATCAGTAGACAGTCACAGTATGCTAAAGAAATGTAATGTTTAAATAGCGTTAAACAGTCTCACTGATGATATGCCGATAGGTTTTTACACATTTAGTAAACTTTTTCGGGATATAAACTAAAATTCAAACTTGCTTATTTCGTGGGGAACACTACTTGGATATATAGGTAACCCCTGAAATCTCATTTGAAAGGTCCCTCTTTGTGAGATACTAGGTCTTTATGCTCAGTGATATCTGGGGTATTATCCCGGGACTTCTGCTGAAAGGAATTTCTGACCTAGTCCCCGGATAATGCTTTCCGCAAAAGCTTGAAACATAGCTTCGCCCTCAGCATGCTGATGAAACAATAAAATTGATAGTCGCTGCTGTTGTAATGCAAAAGATCCTCTAAAGGGGACACACCCAAAAGTTGAGACATGATCTCTCTGCTGAACGGTAGTTCTGACCTGAGCTCTCATGATTCTACATAAGTTATTCCCTTACAGATATCATCTGTGGTATACTCACCTGTAAGACTGAATATTGGGATCTGGATACGGGAGTATATTCAAGAGGTGGGACACATGAATGAGTTTAAGTTCTTAAAACACCTAACTCATATCCTGAATCAGTTGAAATTTGTGTGAAAATTTAAGTGGATCAGTATATTAGCAATCTAAGTAAATTGTTTAATTCTTAATGTGTAACTAAGCTCAACGGTACTTGTGACTTGTCAAAATCTGATATGATCCTCTTACACAAAACTCACAAAAATATTGTCTGTAAATATTTCTTTATTGCATTTCTTTACATTCAAATATTACAAAAAGATTTTCGGTGTGTTTTAGCATAAATTTTTTGAAAAATCCAAAAGATTTTTGACAACTGGTGTTGAAGAGCTAAATTTCAAAATTCCAAGTGCTAGACATGATGAACAAATGGTTTGGGAAAATGTGTTTTGAAAAGAAAAATGATCAAATTTTAAAATGATTCATCAACTTTATTGAGTTATTTTTGAGGGAGAGTCAGTGTTAGTGCATACATTGAATTGTTAAATGTGTGAAATTTACTTTTAGGTAGAGTGAGTTTGTGCAGGTTTAAGTATGAGCTGGACTGATGATCCTGAGCTGGATGAGAGCCAGGTTTCGATATTGGAACAACCTCAGAAAGAACTAGCCAGATTACGATCCTGAAGCAGATGATGCTGAAGAACTAACGGAATGCCAGCACATTGCACGGGGGAGTCTGTTAATTTTTAGAGAAAGAATGAAGCTCAAAGACTGATCAAGACTGAAGATGCAAAGACTCGACATGTGAGACTCGTCAACATCTGAGGGGGAGTCTGTTGGTGCACACATCTGTCGTCTTCGTCTTACATCGAGTCTTGGGTTCGTTGCTGTTCGGAACAAGAATGATGTCATCATTCTTGATGATGACATCATCCAAGTGAAGTCATCATTACAAACTCACGTGAAGAGTACATGCACTAATGTAATCAGTTTGCATGAAGATGTTTTGCTAGAAGACAAAATAGTTTAATTGTTCAATTGTATGATTTCGCTCATATGACATTTTTAAGGTGATTTCGCTTATACGGTAATGTTAGGATTTCTCTTTTATGGTCATGTACACATAAGCGAAATCCCAGCGAGTATATATAGGTGTCACATAGGCGAAATCAGTAATCAGTCCCTTGTATTCCATACCGAAGTGATGCCGGTGTGAAGATCGATTGTACACAACGTTTATTCAATACAATCAGTGTTTTAAGGTGAAGATAAAGCTGTTTCTACCTTTGTTTCTTAGTTTCCGCCTCTGAAACGAAGTTTAACTCCTCTGAACGACTCGTTCGGGTCACTACACGATCCTACACTTTACATAACTTAGTAATAAGTTTTGGAGGGTTTGGTGTGGCGAAATCAAGTTTATTCGCTTACAGGGACTAATTTCGACAAACTACGAAATTAAACATAAGTTAAACATGCCCTAAATATCCATTACATAGCTTAGAAATAGGCTTTGAGGTGTTTGGTGCGCAAAAATAAACTTTCTTGATCAATAGGGACTAAAAGCGTCAAAAAGTGCATAAGTTTGCATTTTCTTGCATATCTTACGTTCTGAATATATCCGGACATCCAAAAAATTTATGTAATCATTAAAATATTTTATTTTAGTGATTGGCATGATAAAATTCCATTTGTCGCTTAATTTGGATCGTTTTTGCGTTCGTTACGACTTCCGTCTAATTACCCGAATAACGTAACCGTACGACCAAACGAACCGACATCCGAGATGTTTTTGAGCATATTTTAAGTTCCCTATACTTTAACTTCATTTTAGAGCTTTGAAATGGGGTTATCGGGGCTTAAACGTGTCAAATATGCATCGAAAACCAAGTTTTGGGCCTGCAGGGGCTAAAATTCTAATTCTGCCAAACTTTCTAGGCCTGGGGCGTAAGCCCAGGCCTATTCTTACGCGGCCCGCGAGAGCCCATTCAACAGAAACATTGAATTTGGACTTCCAGCCTGTTTTTTATGGTTTTAACCCAAGGTTTTGCATACGTTGGGCTAGATTTGATGGTTTTTAGTATGCCCCTTGTATTACAATACCATGTGCCCACATGGAGGCTCAAGATCGAAGCACGTTTTGCGAGGAACGATCCTAACGGTTTTGGGTTTTCTATAAATACCTATCACCTTCATCCTTGTTCCTCACAAATCTGATTGAATTACTCTAAGTTGGAGTTCAAGAACTTCATACCTGAGTAATTTCATCAAGATCTTCCTAGCTTGGACCCTTTGTAAGTATTCTTTCACGCTTTTATGCGTTTTTAAGTGTAAAAGTCAAACAATGTTTGACTTTCTGCTTTGACCAGTCTTTAGTCAACACAAAGTTCATTTGAACTTTGCAACGTGAGCTTAATCACGATGGTTATAGTCCCGTGTGACTATACCTACTGATTTCCACGTTGATTAGGTGTAGTGACGAGTCGTAGTTTCGGTCAAAATGCGTATTTATCCGTATTTTGAAACCAAACTATTCTTGGGTTTCAAAACACTTTGTTTTGATATCAAAACCAGTTTTATAACTTAACTAAACAAGTTTTAACATGTTTATCTCGTCACTTTTAGTTTAGTGCTTATGTAGAGTCGTAAGTCAAGCGGTCTAAACAACCGCTTAGACTTTCGAACTAGACCCGTTTGGTCGATCATTAGGATCCGACCAAACATGTTTTGTGACCATAGTTGTATAGGGAATAACCTTCCGAGGTTATACCTTATGGTCACTTCGTTTAGTTAGTTGTATGATAGGTAGTTTATATGCCTTAGGAAAATGACCAAAATGCCCTTTTTACGCGTAAATTCATTTTAAGCATATGTAACCTAAATTTTTATATCTGAACTGATTAGGTAACATTATTAGACATGTTAAGGCATATAATACTTGTCATATGACTAGTTAGGCAGTCCGAACGCGTTTTACGCGAATGACGCGTTAAAGTAGCGTAAGCTACCTAAACGGGTCGTAATGGGTCGTAAGCACTTAGGTTAGGTTTCAATTTAGTATGTAGGATATGATAAACCATATCATATGAGTTCCAATACTCATTTGGTTTACGAAACCTCATCCTATCCGATCTTCCGATTTAGGTCCGATTTATTTACATAGTTACTTATATTAGGTGTCGATTGATTTCCGTGATCCCTTTAGCTTTGCTTGGTTGTTATTCAAGACTCCTAAGCATTCTCAAGTGAGTACATAGTTCCCCTATTTACTGTTTTTGATTGTTTTGGGGTGATTCATGTAACACCCGTGTCACTCCAACCATCAGACAAATGCCAAACCAATGAAATATAGTATTTCATACTTGGGATTTGTAAAAATATGTGTATCGTTTACACATATCAATTCCTGTTCGATCTCAAGCTTTAAATCGCTTTCTGGAGGGTTATACGCGCTCTGATGCGTAAATATAACCAGTTTAATGCAACGAACACTCCGGAATAGTGAAATAGGCTTAACATACCTTAAATAACCTTTACATAACTTAGATATAAGTTTTGGAAGGTTTGGTGTGGTGAAATCAAAGTTTAATCGCTTACAGGGACTAAAGTTGACAAACTGCGAAAGTATGCCAATTTGAACTGTAACAGACCTTCTGGAGCATGACCATAAGTTAAACATACCACAAATATCCTTTACATAGCTTAGAAATAGGCTTTGAGGTGTTCGGTATGCTAAAATAAACTTTTGTGTCATTCAGGGACTAAAAGTGTCAAAAAGTGCACAAGTTTGCATTTTTACGCATAACTTACGTTCTGAATACATCCGGACATCCAAAAATTTATATAAGCATGACTATATTATATTTGAGTGTTCGCTTTAAGAAAAATCCATTCGTTTCGTCATTTGGTTCGTTTTTCGCGCTTATGCGCATTCCGTCGTAATTAAGCGAACATCGCGTTCGTACGGCCAAACGAACCGACATCCGAGATATTTTTGAACACATTTTAAGTTCCCTATACTTTAACTTCATTTTAGAGCTTTGAAATGGGGTTAACGGGCCTTAAACGTGTCGAAAATGGCCTAAATACAGTTCAGGGACCAAAAGTGTAATTCTGCCGAAATAGTGCCTAGCGGTGCGCTACACTTTAAGCGTAGCGGTGCGCTAGGGGTCTGCTGACCAGATTCAGAGTTTCTAAACAGCAGGCTGCAGCTGTTACAACCTCAACCACATGTTCTAAAATGCTTAGTCAGCTGATAAGATCATATTTTAGTCACCATAAGGTTCCAACACATGTACGGCCTTGATCGTTTCCCCTTTTCCAAGAAACGATCTCAACGGTGGACCGAATACTATAAATACCCCAACACCCCAATGCAAAACTTACAAGAATTCTGATTTTTGAGAGCTCTAAGTTGAAACCATTGTTTCATACCTGAGTTCTTGAAGTCGGGATTAGCATTCGGGGACCCTGGGTTAGTATTCTTTCGTTCTTTTCCTTATTTTACTGCTTTTCGAGTCAGAAAGTCAAACTTTGTTTGACTTTCAGCGTTGACCAGTAATGGTCAATGCGAAGTTCGTTTGAACTTCGCAACGTGAGTGTAATCACGTTGGTCATAGTCCCTTGGGACTATGCCCACTGATTACCACGTTGTCTAGAGTCGTAGGGTAGGCGATCTAATAAATCGCCTATACCTTCGAACTCGACCCATTTGGTCGATCATTAGGATCCGACCAAACACATTAGGTGACCATAGTAGGTAGGGAATAACCTTCCGAGGTTATACCCTATGGTCACATCGTTTAAGTAGTTGTATGATAGGTAGTTTATATGCCTTAGGTAAATTACCAGAATACCCTTTTCATGTATAATTGGTAATTAATCATATGTAACCTAAACTTTTGTCACATAACTGATTATGTAACATGTTTAGGCATATAACACTTGTCATAGGACTAGTTAGGCGGTCCGAACGCGTTTCACGCGAACGACACGTTAAAGTAGCATAAGCTTCCTAAACGGGTCGTAATGGGTCGTAGACACTTAGGTTAAGTTTCATTTAGTATGAAGGCTTTGTTAAACCATATCATATGAGTTCCTACACTCATTTGGTTTACAAACCCTAATGCTACCCAATCTTCCGATTTAGGTCCGGTTAATTAACATAGTTACCTATATTAGGTGCCGTTTGATTTCCGTGATCTCTAGCTTTGTTTGGTTGTTACTCAAGGACTACTGAGCAATCTCAAGTGAGTACATAGACCCCTCTTTTACTGTTTTCTAAACTGTTTTGGGGTGGAACACATGTGCCTACTTGTTACTTTCATGCTTTCCGTTTTCACATCATATACTTCCTATGTTCATTAGTACATTATAGTACATGATTTCAATACATTTCATACTAGGTGTGGCATTGTGTGCATTACTTAGTACATTGTTTTACATTACATCACATGCTACGTATGTCTATTGTTGCATACTTAGTACAGGTCGCATGCTACGTATGTATGTTGTTGCATACTTAGTACAGTTCACATGCTATGTATGTTCAATCGTTGCATTGTTCTTCATACTTAGTACATTTGTTATTTATCACATTCTTACAGTTTGGACACATATTACATGATTTACATTGATCATGCATTTACTACATAAAACATAACTTTGATTTAAACCAAGTTTTACTTCAATACTTTGTTTTGTGCATATGGTTTAGTTGAGACCTTTCACTTGCCATACATGACATATTTGACATAGACATTTAACATGGATATTTGACATAGACAATTTGACATGATTTACATCTTGACATGAACATTTTACATTGTTTGGTTTGGTTTGATTAAGTGATTAAGTAACGATGTGTGTGTAATATGATACAAGCATGGTGGATACGCCGCTGGTACTTCCTATATATAAGTGTTTGTATGGTATTACATGTCGTAACGTTATTTGAATCATTTCAGTTTGAGACATAGAACATTTTATACAAATAACATATTTTTCACAAGACATTGATTTACAAACAACTTATCTAATACAAACTCATTTTACATGGTTATTCATTTAACCATACATTATACATTATTTATACATATCATCTGGTCTTATCGATTTTCAAATGATTTACAAAACAAAGCAAATAACAAGGTTCATGACTAAACATTTTCTCAAACATAAGTCATGAAACCTATTTTCACAAAACCTATGTATCTCACCGGCATTTTTATGCTGACGTACCATATTTTCACATGTGTTTTTCAGGAACTGTTGCGTAAGATGATCAAGATACACATAGGCAGACTTGGGCTTTAGTGACAATAAAAGATGCAAGACTAGTTAATTTTGTTGTATTTATTTATTTGTTAAGACATTGTAACACTTTTAATCAATAAAACGAAACTTCAATTGCCATGGATTTGAAACATTAATTCTGTTACAACACTCCCCGATGTTTCCGCCACGTTTTGTATGTTCCACGTGGTCGGGGTGTGACAGAAAAGATGGTATCAGAGCCAATGGTTATAGGGAATTAGGTTATTAGTAATGCTTTGACCTAGTCTATAACTTTCTTAGGACCCTAACGCGAGTTTACTTGCGTTTAGTCATAAAACAATTACAGTCACCTATCCTTAGGCGATGACCACAACAAGAACATAAATTTCAAAACCGCTTTGAAAACTAATCATCTGTTCTAGGATGATTTATTACAAGGTTTTGAACCCTCTATTGTAAGGTTTTGAACCCTCTGTTATATGGTTTTGAACCCCTTTGAGTTTTCAAAATCTCGTCAAGGTTTTGGGTTATAAATAATGTGAACACGTGCAAACTGGAAGGGTGAATGCCTGTATTCTGGGTTTTCTGGCTAGGCAAGCACTTCGTATATATCTCATCAGACGCGAGACCAGTTGTGCTTACCTGGGAATTCTTGGGATGAGTGTTCACTTATAGGCGAGCATGTCTTCGCGATACATTATATTGACCCGCTTACTTTGATTAGTCAATGTCTCATTTGTTTGCCTTTGGTAACAAACAAATGGTCGCAATCTTCATGCGTTGTCATTCTCTTTTGACTATCTTTCGCTTGTTTCCTCCTATGCCTTTCGTTATCTTCAAGATGCTTCTTCATCGCAACAAGACTCGAATGTCCGAACTAGGTGCTGCAATTGTCCATCGATTAGGCGTCGTACTACCAGAAGGCCGTTGACTTAGCTATCACCATGACTCATCTCAGGGATGAAGCCGTGTAAGGGAACCGCTCCTTGGAGAAATCAATGCAACCTTCATCATTCAAATCAAATACCCTGTTACAAATGTACCCACGGTGGACGATGGAGACATTTGGTTAACATATGCCGCTTTGCAATCCAAAGCAAAGCTGTTACAAATCCTGCTGCTACTCAACCTTCAAACTCTGCTTCATATGTCGCTTGACATATCTGGCGCCTCAACCTCATGAACTTTCTACCTTGTGTATCGACGTAAGCACGCCTAGTGCAAGGTGTCGGAACACCTCTCGTTACACAAATTCCAAAATTTCATGTAGGATCTTTCTATCCTCATAATTAGATCCTTGTGGATGGGTATCATTCATCGGAATCCTTAATTGAATTCTTTGTATGATTCAATACGTACATCACAATTCAATAAGGACAAAGCCGAATTCCTTTTAAGATTATCCTATCTTCATAGATAGATTCTTGAAATGATTAAAGTGCCAAATGAAATCCACGAATTGGATTCCTGGTGTGCTTTAAATATCCGTGTCCAAAGATAACAAATTAATGGTCAAGTTAAACAACTATGTGATTATGTGCTTATGTGTTTCCTTTTATGTTTTTGTGTGATCCAAGTTTTGTCATCCAAATCCTCATAGAATCTTCCATATCTTCGTATAAAGGATTCATAGTAGGATATCCAAAGGTACTATATTAAATCCTCAATGGGCTTCTACGTTGTAGTTAAGTCCCTTGGATTTTATTGTACTATTCTATAATTAGACCCCTTGAGTGGTCTAGTTAAACAGATTGATCCAAAAATCTGGTTAAGTATATCAAATGATGATAGAGCTGAAAGGACTCCTTGGAGGTCTAATTAAAAAGAGCATGTGTTGATCTGATTAAAAGGACCCTATGGTAGTCTAGTCACACTCATCACAGGTTTGATATTTTCTTCCCCTACACATCATGAAATGCACTGTGCGGACTGTGCAAGGAATTACGTAATTATGGACGCGTACATAATTATGGAAATTCAGTGCACAGAGACCACAGCGAATTTTGTCATGTATTCTGTTCATTTTTGTTTCTGAAGATGTAAAATGACTATTCCGTTCATTTTTGTTTCTGAAGATGTAAAATGACCATTCCGTTCATTTTTGTTTCTGAAGATGTAAAATGACCATTCCGTTCATTTTTGTTTCTGAAGATGTAAAATGACTATTCCGTTCATTTTTGTTTCTGAAGATGTAAAATGACCATTCCGTTCATTTTTGTTTCTGAAGATGTAAAATGACCATTCCGTTCATTTTTGTTTCTGAAGATGTAAAATGACTATTCCGTTCATTTTTGTTTCTGAAGATGTAAAATGACTATTCCGTTCATTTTTGTTTCTGAAGATGTAAAATGACTATTTCGTTCATTTTTGTTTCTGAAGATGTAAAATGACCATTCCGTTCATTTTTGTTTCTGAAGATGTAAAATGACCATTCCGTTCATTTTTGTTTCTGAAGATGTAAAATGACCATTCTGTTCATTTTTGTTTCTGAAGATGTAAAATGACCATTCCGTTCATTTTTGTTTCTGAAGATGTAAAATGACTATTCCGTTCATTTTTGTTTCTGAAGATGTAAAATGACTATTCCGTTCATTTTTGTTTCTGAAGATGTAAAATGACTATTCCGTTCATTTTTGTTTCTGAAGATGTAAAATGACTATTCCGTTCATTTTTGTTTCTGAAGATGTAAAATGACCATTCCGTTCATTTTTGTTTCTGAAGATGTAAAATGACTATTCTGTTCATTTTTGTTTCTGAAGATGTAAAATGACTATTCTGTTCATTTTTGTTTCTGAATAATGCCTGTTGAAAATAACTCCGTTCATTTTTCAATTCTGAAAAATGTCCGTTAAAGAGAAATAACAGGATTATGCCTTTCATATCTCTGGTGGTTATTTGACACAAAGCCACAGTTAGACTCCTACGAATTAATTTCGGGACGAAATTTCCTAAAGTAGGGGAGACTGTAACACCCGTGTCACTCCAACCATCAGACAAATGCCAAACCAATGAAATATAGTATTTCATACTTGGGATTTGTAAAAATATGTGTATCGTTTACACATATCAATTCCTGTTCGATCTCAAGCTTTAAATCGCTTTCTGGAGGGTTATACGCGCTCTGATGCGTAAATATAACCAGTTTAATGCAACGAACACTCCGGAATAGTGAAATAGGCTTAACATACCTTAAATAACCTTTACATAACTTAGATATAAGTTTTGGAAGGTTTGGTGTGGTGAAATCAAAGTTTAATCGCTTACAGGGACTAAAGTTGACAAACTGCGAAAGTATGCCAATTTGAACTGTAACAGACCTTCTGGAGCATGACCATAAGTTAAACATACCACAAATATCCTTTACATAGCTTAGAAATAGGCTTTGAGGTGTTCGGTATGCTAAAATAAACTTTTGTGTCATTCAGGGACTAAAAGTGTCAAAAAGTGCACAAGTTTGCATTTTTACGCATAACTTACGTTCTGAATACATCCGGACATCCAAAAATTTATATAAGCATGACTATATTATATTTGAGTGTTCGCTTTAAGAAAAATCCATTCGTTTCGTCATTTGGTTCGTTTTTCGCGCTTATGCGCATTCCGTCGTAATTAAGCGAACATCGCGTTCGTACGGCCAAACGAACCGACATCCGAGATATTTTTGAACACATTTTAAGTTCCCTATACTTTAACTTCATTTTAGAGCTTTGAAATGGGGTTAACGGGCCTTAAACGTGTCGAAAATGGCCTAAATACAGTTCAGGGACCAAAAGTGTAATTCTGCCGAAATAGTGCCTAGCGGTGCGCTACACTTTAAGCGTAGCGGTGCGCTAGGGGTCTGCTGACCAGATTCAGAGTTTCTAAACAGCAGGCTGCAGCTGTTACAACCTCAACCACATGTTCTAAAATGCTTAGTCAGCTGATAAGATCATATTTTAGTCACCATAAGGTTCCAACACATGTACGGCCTTGATCGTTTCCCCTTTTCCAAGAAACGATCTCAACGGTGGACCGAATACTATAAATACCCCAACACCCCAATGCAAAACTTACAAGAATTCTGATTTTTGAGAGCTCTAAGTTGAAACCATTGTTTCATACCTGAGTTCTTGAAGTCGGGATTAGCATTCGGGGACCCTGGGTTAGTATTCTTTCGTTCTTTTCCTTATTTTACTGCTTTTCGAGTCAGAAAGTCAAACTTTGTTTGACTTTCAGCGTTGACCAGTAATGGTCAATGCGAAGTTCGTTTGAACTTCGCAACGTGAGTGTAATCACGTTGGTCATAGTCCCTTGGGACTATGCCCACTGATTACCACGTTGTCTAGAGTCGTAGGGTAGGCGATCTAATAAATCGCCTATACCTTCGAACTCGACCCATTTGGTCGATCATTAGGATCCGACCAAACACATTAGGTGACCATAGTAGGTAGGGAATAACCTTCCGAGGTTATACCCTATGGTCACATCGTTTAAGTAGTTGTATGATAGGTAGTTTATATGCCTTAGGTAAATTACCAGAATACCCTTTTCATGTATAATTGGTAATTAATCATATGTAACCTAAACTTTTGTCACATAACTGATTATGTAACATGTTTAGGCATATAACACTTGTCATAGGACTAGTTAGGCGGTCCGAACGCGTTTCACGCGAACGACACGTTAAAGTAGCATAAGCTTCCTAAACGGGTCGTAATGGGTCGTAGACACTTAGGTTAAGTTTCATTTAGTATGAAGGCTTTGTTAAACCATATCATATGAGTTCCTACACTCATTTGGTTTACAAACCCTAATGCTACCCAATCTTCCGATTTAGGTCCGGTTAATTAACATAGTTACCTATATTAGGTGCCGTTTGATTTCCGTGATCTCTAGCTTTGTTTGGTTGTTACTCAAGGACTACTGAGCAATCTCAAGTGAGTACATAGACCCCTCTTTTACTGTTTTCTAAACTGTTTTGGGGTGGAACACATGTGCCTACTTGTTACTTTCATGCTTTCCGTTTTCACATCATATACTTCCTATGTTCATTAGTACATTATAGTACATGATTTCAATACATTTCATACTAGGTGTGGCATTGTGTGCATTACTTAGTACATTGTTTTACATTACATCACATGCTACGTATGTCTATTGTTGCATACTTAGTACAGGTCGCATGCTACGTATGTATGTTGTTGCATACTTAGTACAGTTCACATGCTATGTATGTTCAATCGTTGCATTGTTCTTCATACTTAGTACATTTGTTATTTATCACATTCTTACAGTTTGGACACATATTACATGATTTACATTGATCATGCATTTACTACATAAAACATAACTTTGATTTAAACCAAGTTTTACTTCAATACTTTGTTTTGTGCATATGGTTTAGTTGAGACCTTTCACTTGCCATACATGACATATTTGACATAGACATTTAACATGGATATTTGACATAGACAATTTGACATGATTTACATCTTGACATGAACATTTTACATTGTTTGGTTTGGTTTGATTAAGTGATTAAGTAACGATGTGTGTGTAATATGATACAAGCATGGTGGATACGCCGCTGGTACTTCCTATATATAAGTGTTTGTATGGTATTACATGTCGTAACGTTATTTGAATCATTTCAGTTTGAGACATAGAACATTTTATACAAATAACATATTTTTCACAAGACATTGATTTACAAACAACTTATCTAATACAAACTCATTTTACATGGTTATTCATTTAACCATACATTATACATTATTTATACATATCATCTGGTCTTATCGATTTTCAAATGATTTACAAAACAAAGCAAATAACAAGGTTCATGACTAAACATTTTCTCAAACATAAGTCATGAAACCTATTTTCACAAAACCTATGTATCTCACCGGCATTTTTATGCTGACGTACCATATTTTCACATGTGTTTTTCAGGAACTGTTGCGTAAGATGATCAAGATACACATAGGCAGACTTGGGCTTTAGTGACAATAAAAGATGCAAGACTAGTTAATTTTGTTGTATTTATTTATTTGTTAAGACATTGTAACACTTTTAATCAATAAAACGAAACTTCAATTGCCATGGATTTGAAACATTAATTCTGTTACAACACTCCCCGATGTTTCCGCCACGTTTTGTATGTTCCACGTGGTCGGGGTGTGACAATTCATATGTGATAAATGATTTCGATGTTTTTAACGATGGTTTTGAAAATGATTAAAATGGTTTATATTAAATTAATAACGATTTCGATAATGTGAATAAACTTGTTGGTTATAATTACATAACGAATAACATTCATTAGTTTTGGCCGAACCAACCAGTATTAGGTTATGGTACCATAGGATCTGACAAATCTCGTTATCAGACTGCACCCATGGTTATGTGTGGGTTAGGTGGGTAGCGACTGAATCTGTGATTGTTAATTTACCCTTTGGTGGTTTATTAATGGGAGTTTCGAGATAGTCGATTTGCGAAGGTTTGGATGTTATTAGCGAGACGAACAAAAGTAGTTTTCACAATTTAAAATGAGAATGATTTAAACGACTGAAGCGATTTTTAACGAGTTAAACGATTTGGGTAAACGATTGGTTTTTGGTTAGTGTTTAGATAATGGGACGGGTGTAATGTGATGAAAAGATGGTAGATACGTCACTGGTACTTCTTATATATAAGTGTTTCATCATATTACATATGTGGCGTTATTTAGTTCACTTGGGTAAACGATTCTGAAAAGATGTCACAAAATGATGTTTTATGAATAATATAAACCATACGAGTTTTATTAACGAGTTTTTACGAGATGTTTTACAATTTGATTTAATTAAATAAATGTTTTGGGTTAAGAATCATGGCTACGAGATTTCATAAATTATAACCAACTAGATTTGAGTTGGTTAATTATATCGCAATACTGTACTTTTCAAAACAAGGTTTTTAATTAAGTATTGCAACATGTAAACTAGCCACGAATCCGACACTCTCATAAACCTATGTGCTTGCCAGCATTTCTTTGCTGACTTTGTTTTTACATATGTTTCAGGTGTTGTTGAATGATGTTGATTGCTAGGATGCATGCTCACATAGGACTGGACCAGGCCTTAGTGACTTAATAACAATGATAGACTATGTTTAACTTGTTTGTTTAAGTTTTTCAGACAATGTAAATGTTTAATATTTAATAAAACAAAACTTCAAATTTCCGTGTGTTATGAAACAATGATTCTGTTACAACACTCCCCAACGTTTCCACCGCGATTTGTTGTTTTACGCGGTCGGGGTGTGACAGAAAAGTTGGTATCAGAGCTCATGGTTATAGGGAATTAGGTTATTAGTAATGCTTTGACCTAGTCTATAACCTTCCTAGGACCCTAACACAAGCTTCTTGTGTTTAGATCTTAAAACAATACCGTCACTTATCCTTAGGTGACAACCACAACCAGAACACAAATTTCAAATCCACTTCGAAAACTAATCATCTGTTCTTGGATGATTGATTACTAGGTTTTGAACCCTCTAAGTTTTCAAAATCTCGTCAAATTTTGGGTCTTATAATGTGAACACGTGCAATCCGGAAGGGTGGATGCCTGTACTCTGAGTTTTCTTTCTAAGGCTAGAGTGTTTGTACAAATCCACATAATCGGACCAGTCACTCTTACCTGGGAACTCTTCGGGTGAGTGTCCACTTATAGGATAAAGCATGTCTTCACGATACATTAATACGACCCGCTTACTTTGATTAGTCACTGTCTCATTTGTTTGCCTTAGGTAACAAACAAATGATCACGATTTCTATGCGTTGTCGTTCTGTTTTGATTATCCGATAACATTTCACTTGTTTCCTCCTGTGTCTTTCATTCCTGCCAGAATGTCTCTTCATCGCAACGACACTCAAATGTCCGAACAGACTACCAAATTTTCCCAGCGAATAGGTGAAGTAATCCTGAAGACTGTTGATTTAGTTGTCGCCATGTCTCGTCTCAATAATGAATCCACCCAAGAAGCATCAAAGGAAGCAGAAGCCGAGCCTTCGAAAAGGTCAAAGAAGCGTAAAGCTTTAAAGGATCCCTTAGCCGTTGCACCAAATCAAGTAGAACCTAGCCAGGTGGCAGCACCACCAGCCAAGAAGCCTTACAACGGAACTGTACCCTTGTGCAACCAATGTAACCTTCATCATCATGCCAGTGTGAAGTTCCACAAATACCTAATTTGTGGATTTATACGTCATACAGCTAGGGTTTGCCGAGCTGCTCCATGGTGCAATCGGTGCAACAGTCATCATCCGAATCACATACCCTGCTTCAAGTGTACCCACTGCAGATGATGGGGCATCCGGTTAATATGTGCCATTTTGTTATCCAAAGCAAAATTATTGCAGATCCTACTGCTGCACAAGCAGATCCAGCACGAGCTCATTTTCCTTCTGGTGCTTGCTACACCTATGGCGAGACGGGTTATGTCAGGCACAAAAGCCCAAAGATTGTCAATGCAAATCTGACCCACGGATTAGCATTTGGCTGATTAGAAGAAGCTGCTGCTTTGATTAATTTGAATCTTATGCTTATGTTTCTTATGTTTTTCTTTGAACTCTGAAATAATCGATTTTGTTTATAAATAAAATCGTTGTTTGCAATTCTGATATACAAGTATAGTTACATGTGTGTATGGCATACCCCTATGATACCTACACCAAAGAACCATATTTGTAATTATCTCGTTCATATGATCGCTCATGATTTCCTCAAAAATTCTAAGTGCTCGTTTCATTCTAAGAAACGAAGTACAGAAAATAAGTGACATTTTGAGTAATCACTTTAAATCTCAGGTTTGATAACTAAGGATACCTTTCTTCAATCTCATATCATTACATTCTGGTTTTCATAACAACATACATAGTATAGGTTTTCAAAACAACCTTCATGATTTCAAAATATTTCATATAGTTTGAAAACGATTTTAACACAATATATTTATTTAATGTATCAAGTGCATGATTTCAAAAGCATTATCCATATTTTCAAAATCCTTATGCATAATTTCAAAGTTTATCTCGCATGATTTTTAAACATTTCATAGATATACTTACCTAATATACCTACTTTATGATTTCAAAAGTATCATGTAAGGTTTCAAAAGCGTTAAACACATTTCTAAAAGAACCCCATGCATAGTTTTCAAAAACATTTTTCTCATACATTGACTTAACCTTCAAATTCTGCTTTATGTGTCGCCTTGGCATATCTAGCACCTCAACTTCATGTGCATTCTACCTCATGTATCGACTTAAGCACGTCTAGTGCAAGGTTTCGAAGCGTCTCCCACCCTTCGAATTCTAAAATCCATATAGGATCTTCTTATCCCCACAATTAGATCCTTGTGGATGATTATCACCCAAATCGGAGCCCTTGATTGGATTCCTTGTACGCCTTAATACGTACATTAAAATTCAATAAGGACAAGCCGAATTCCTATTAAGATCTTCCTATCTTCATAGTTAGATTCTTGAAAATGTTTAAAGTACCAAGTGAAGTCCACGGATTGGATTCCTGGTGTGCTTTAAATACCCATGTCTAAAGATAACAAATTAAAGGTCAAGTTAAACAATTATGTGATTATGTGTTCTCTTTTATGTTTTTGTGTGATCCAATTTTCGTTATCCAAATCCTCGTAAAATCTTCCATATCTTCATATGAGGGATTCATAGTAGGATATTCAAAAGGTACTACCTTAAATCCTTAATGGGCTTCTACGTGTTAGTTAAGGCCCTTGGGTTATATAGTACCATTCCATGATTCAAAAGAGACCCTTTGAGTGGTCTAGTTAAAAAGATTGATTCAGAATCTGGTTAAGAATGACATCTGATGATATAACTGAAAAGACTCCTTGGTGGTCTATTTAAAGAATTCATTTATTGATTTAATTAAAGGGACCCTAGGGTGGTCTAGTCACACTCACCACAGGTTTGTTCATTTGGTTTTCCCCTACACATTTTAAAAATGCACTGTGCGGACTATGCAAGGAATTACGTAATTATAGACGCGTACATAATTATGAAATTCAGTGCACAGGAACCCCAGTAAGATTTATCATGTGTAAGAACCTATAGTGGCAACAATAACGAAACATGAACAATGTAATGGAGGTACGATGGACGCACCAATGGCGCTTCATATATTTATATAAGTGTCACACCCCGACCACGTAAAACAACAAAACGTGGCGGAAACGTCGGGGAGTGTTGTAACAGAATCATTGTTTCACAACCATGGATTAAACAATTTCGTTTTGTTTAATTAAATGTATTACATTACATTGGAATTAGAAACAAAACATGAACAAATAGACTTTTATTGTTATTAAGTCGCTAAGGCCTCGTCCGTTCCTATGTGAGCATGCATCAATATCATCATCAAATATCATCAACTATGGTACCTGAAACACATGTGAAAATGTGTCAGCATAAAAATGCCGGCGAGTACATAGGTTTTATGTGAGTGTCAGATTCATGGCTCGTTTTACATGTTGCAATACTTATTTAAAAACCTTATTTTGAAAAGTATAGTATTGCGACATAATTAACCAACTCAAATCAAGTTGGATATGATTTATAAAATCTCGTAGCCATGATTCTTAACTCCAAAACAGTTTTGTTTTATTAAATCAGATCGTAAAACATCTCGTAGAAACTCGTTAATAAGACTCGTATGGTTTATATTATTCAGAAAACATAGTTGTGTGACATTGTTTCAAAATCGTTTACCCAAGTGATCTAGATAACGCAACGATATATAATGTGTTAAAAGCACTTATATATAGGAAGTACCAGCGGTGTATCCACCATGCTTTTAACACATTACACCCGCCCCGTTACCTAATCACATCCCTAACCCAATGGATCAAACAGTTACAAATGGTTCACATAAATCCAATGATTTCAAATGGTTCAAAACGTAAAACAATTGTGCTAGCGTGTTAAGTGAACATACATAGCAAGACATAATGAAATCACATACTAATAGTGTACTAATGAACATAGCAAGTATATGATATGAAAACATGGAAAGCATGAAAATAACAAGTAGGCATATGTGTTTCACCCCAAAGCGTTTGGAAAATAGTAAAAGAGGGGTCTATGTACTCACTTGAGGATGCTTAGAAGTCTTTAATAACAACCAAGCAAAGCTAGAGGGATCACGGAATCAAATGGCACCTAATATAGGTATCTATGTAAATACACGGACCTAAATCGGAGGATCCGATAAAATGAGGTTTCGTAAACCAAATGAGTGTAGTGACTCATGTAATATGGTTTAACAAAGCATACATTCTAAAACGAAACCTAACCTTAATGCTTACGACCCATTACGACTCGTTAAGGTAGCTTACGCCACTTTAACGCGTCGTTCACGTAAAACGCGTTCGGACCGCCTAACTAGTCTTATGATAAGTAAAATATGCCTTAACATGTCTAATATTGTTGCCAAATCAGTTTAGATATTAAAAATTATGTTACATATGCTTAAAATGAATTTTGGCGTAAAAAGGGCACTTTGGTCATTTACCTAAGGCATATAAACTACCTATCATACAACTACTTAAACGACGTGACCATAAGGTATAATCTCAGAAGGTTATTCCCTATGCAACTATGGTCACCTAATGTGTTTGGTCGGATCCTAAAGATCGACCAAACAGGTCGGGTTCGAAAGTATAAGCGATTGTTTAGACCGCTTACCTTACGACCCTACATAAGCACTAAACCTAAAGTGACGAGCTAAACATGTTAAAACATGCTTACCGAGGTTTGAAAACAGGTTTGGTATCAAAACAATCGGTTTTGATACCTAAAACTAGTTTGGTTACAAAATACGCAAGAATACGCATTTTGGCCGAAACTACGACTCGCCACTATGCCTAGATAACGTGGTAATCAGTAGGTATAGTCACAAGAGACTAAAACCATCGTGATTACGCTCACGTTATGAAGTTCAACGAACTTCATGTTGACCATAAATTGGTCAAAGCAGAAAGTCAAACACAGTTTGACTTTCACGCGAAAAAGAACGAAAGAGGACTTACAAAAGGTCCAAGAACGGAAGTTTGACCCTATTATTCTCAGGTATGAAGTGAAAGCACTTCAACTTAGAGAGCAATCAGCTCAAGGTGTGAAGAATGCAAATGAGGAAGGTGGGTATTTATAGTTTTTGCACAACCGTTAAGATTGTTCATCGTAAAACGAGCTTCGATCTCATCCGTACACATGTGCCCATGGTTTTGTGAAACCATGGGATCCCCTAGTTTCATTAAAACCATGTGCAAATGAGGGGAACAGCTGGAACAAGCTGGAATTTAGATTTTTCATTTTGGTCCCTTCCTAAGATAACTATGGCAGATTGTCAATTTTGGTCCTTGAATGTGCAAAACATGGTTTTTGATGCATTTTTTACACGTTTAAACCCCGTTAATCTCATTTCAAGGCTCTAAAATGAAGTTAAACTATAGGGAACATGAAACATGCTAAAAAATATCTCGGATGTCGGTTCGTTTGGTCGTATGGTTGCGTTGTTCGGTTAATTAAGACGAAACACGAACGAATGCGAAAAACGATCCAAATTACGCGACGAATGAAATTTTATCATGCCAATCACTAAAATAAAATATTTTAGTGATTACATAAATTTTTGGATGTCCGGATGTATTCAGAACGTAAGATATGCGCGAAAATGCAAACTTATGCACTTTTTTACGCTTTTAGTCCCTGAATGGCCAAAAAGTTTATTTTAGCACACCGAAATGTTCGTTACAGTACAAATCGGCATTTCTAAGATATGTAAAGGATATTTAGAGTATGTTTAACTTATGGTCATGTTCCGGAATGTTCGTTACAGTACAAATCGGCATAGTTTCGCAGTTTGTCGAAATTAGTCTCTGTAAGCGAATAAACTTGATTTCGCCACACCAAACCCTCCAAAACTTATTTCTAAGTTATATAAAGGTTATTTAAGGTATGTGAAGCCTATTTCACTATTCCGGAGTGTTCGTTGCATTAAACTGGTTATAATTACGCATCAGTGCGCGTATAACCTTCCAGAAAGCGATTTAAAGCTTGAAATCGAACAAGATTTGATATGTGCAAAAGATACACATATTTATACAAATCCCAAGTATGAAATACAATATTTCATTAGTTTGGTATTTGTTTGATGGTCGCAGAGGCATAGGTGTCACAGTCTCCCCTAATTTAGGAAATTTCGTCCCGAAATTTATTCGTAGGAGTCTGTCTGTGACGCTGTGTTAAATAATTGCCTTGCATGGAATCTAGGGTGTTTATCTATTTGCGTAGAATAACCCATCAAAGATTATTCAAGGCATAATCCTGTCATTTCTCTCAACGGACAATCTTTAAAAATGAAAATGAAGGAAAAATCAAGGATATTCATTTCCCTCGATGGATATTCTTCAGAACGAAAAATGAACGGAATGAGTCATTTTCCTCAATGGGTATTCTTTAGAAACGAAAATGAACGAATAATCAAGAATATTCATTTCCCTCGATGGATATTCTCCAGAAACGAAAATGAACGGAATGAGTCATTTTCCTCAATGGGTATTCTTAAGAAACGGAAATGAAGGAAAAATCAAGAATATTCATTTCCCTCGATGGATATTCTTCAGAAACGAAAATGAACGGAATGAGCCATTTTCCTCAATGGGTATTCTTCAGAAACGGAAATGAAGGAAAAATCAAGAATATTCATTTCCCTCGATAGATATTCTTCAGAAACGAAAATGAACAGAATGAGTCATTTTCCTCAATGGGTATTCTTCAGAAACGGAAATGAAGGAAAAAGAAAAATCAGGGATATTCATTTCCCTCGATGGATATTCTTCAGAAATGAAAATGAACGGAATGAGTCATTTTCCTCAATGGGTATTCTTCAGAAACGGAAACGAACTGAGTCAACTCTAGACACATGACAAAACTTGCTATGGTTTCTGTGCACTGAATTCCATAATTATGTACGCATCCATAATTACATAATTCCTTGCACAGTCCGCACAGTTTGTTTTGTAATGTGACGGGGAAGAAAATCAAACTTGTGATGAGTGCGACCAGACTATCATAGGGACCTTTTAATTAGATCGACAAATGATCTCTTTAAATAGACCACCAAGGAGTCTTTTCAGCTATATCATCACATGATATTCCTAACCAGATTTTTGGATCAATATGTTTAACTAGACCACTCAAGGGGTCTAATTATGGAATATTACATTATAATCCAAGGGTCTTTACTATTACGTAGAAACCCATTAATGATTTAAGGTAGTACCTTTGGATATCCTACTATGAATCCCTTAAACGAAGATATGGAAGATTCTACGAGGATTTGGATAACAAAAATTTGGATCATTCAAAAACATAAAAGGGAACACATAAGCACATAACCACATAATTGTTTAATTTGACCTTTAATTTGTTATCTTTGGACGCAGATACTTAAAGCACACCAGGAATCCAATCCGTGGATTTCATTTGGCACTTTAATCATTTTCAAGAATCTATCTATGAAGATAGGATGATCTTCCAAAATCCGATTTTTGTTTTCAAAGAAACATAATATTCGAATTAAGGTACATAACAATTTAGGATTTACGGAAATACCCTTAGGTACCCTATTTAAGGATTTATAGTGCCACTTTGGGTATTCGTCCAGAGTTGTAACTTGCGCCTTGTACTTTGTTTCCTTGGAAGAAACGGTTACTTAGGATTTTCGTGGAAAACGCAAGAGATAATAAAATGTAATAATTTTGGGGGTAATATGCTCTTCAAGGAATACGGTTCCTTGATTGTCGGTATTGTAGGGGATATGTTGTTTATACATGCAACCACATAAATACATTGCAATGTAAATAAAAGATTTATTTATAAACAACGATAACAACTGTTTTATGGACCTTGACAACAAAAGAAAATAATACATAAGACGTGATTATTTCTAAACGGTGTTGTCTTCTAGTCGGTCAGATGCTCATCCATGTGCTGGATTTGCATTAGCAAGCTTTGGGCAATTTCTTCGGAAATGACCCATCTCGCCACAGTTGTAGCAAGAACCTGGTGGAAAATGAGCTTGAGCAGGATTGTTGTTAGCTTGATTGGGTGCAACTGCAGCTCGACAAACTCTTGCTGTATGACCTATAAGTCCACAAATTTGGCATTTGCGGCACTTCACAGTAGCATGATGATGAAGGTTACATTGGTTGTACAAGG
The DNA here is from genome assembly GCA_030545235.1 of Helianthus tuberosus. Classification (NCBI taxonomy): domain Eukaryota; kingdom Viridiplantae; phylum Streptophyta; class Magnoliopsida; order Asterales; family Asteraceae; genus Helianthus; species Helianthus tuberosus. Next base: position 55,872 of record JARYGA010036277.1, read on the forward strand.
GTGCAGTTTCGTTGTATGGCTTCCTAGCAGGGGGTTGAGCTGGTTGGTTGGGGGCAGCTTGATCATTGTGAGCAACCACGGCAAAGTTTTGGGAAGCTTTTCACTTCCTTGACTTCTTGGAGGACTCAGTCTGTTCATCTTTGGGTTTTGATTCCTCGATTGGTTTCTTATCACCTTTTCGGAAAAGTTTACCTTTCCTGATTTGAGATTCAGTCAAGGTAGCGGATAGCTCAATGGCCTGCCTAACCGTAGTGGGGTTACTACCAGTCACAATGTCTTGTACTGGGTCAGGGAGGCCAACAATGTACTTTTCGATTGCCTTATCCAAAGGCGTAACCATATTCGGGCATAACAGACTTAACTCCTCATAACGATCCGTGTAGGCTCGATGCTCACCGCTATCTTGCTTAAGATCGTCGAATACCCTTTCCAAGGCCCTGATCTCTTGACGAGGACAGAATACCTTCATCATCAGAGCTCGAAGCTCTTCCCACGTTTGAGCCATTGCCACATCGGCACCCCTATCTCTCATCACACCATTCCACCATGTAAAAGCTCGTTTCTCAAAGACATTAGATGCGAATTCTACCTTTCGCTCATTTGGGCATTGAACATGCCTGAAGGTGCTCTCTAGACTCTCGAACCATTGCAGAAGTGCAGTCGCTCCTTGAGACCCAGAAAAATTTGATGGCTTAGCCGAGTTGAACATCTTGAAGTTGCAGGGGGCATTATTGTTGTTGAGAGCTTGGTTACATTGAGCAACGATGTTCGGGATTGCAGCAGTCATTTGCTGCGTAATGACAGCTGCCAGTTCTTCAATAGGTACCTGATTTTCGCGTCGTGGAGGCATTCTAAAAAGGGGAAACAAGAGAGAAAACAAATGAAATGGCATTGGGTAAGAATAGGATGTTACAATTACCGACCAAAATCATGGGTGATGGTCATTTGTTTGAACCACGAAGCAAACAAACGACACACAAAGGCTGAATCAAAGCAAATAGGTCCTCATAATGTATCGCAAAGACATGCTCGCCTATAAGTGGACACTCACCCCAAGAGTTCCCAGGTAAGAGTGACTGGTCCGATATTGCGGATTTGTACGAACACTCAAGCCTTAGACAGAAAGCTCAGGGTACAGGCACCCACCCTTCCAGTTTGCACGTGTTCACATTATGTAGCCCTAAACTTTGACGAGAATTTGAAAACTTTGAAGGTTCAAAACCTTATAATAAATCATCCTGGAACAGATGATTAGTTTTCAAAGCAGATTCGAATTTTGTGTTCTTATTATGGTTGCTGCCTAAATATAGGCAACGGTATTATTTTATGACTAAACGCAAGTAAACTCGTGTTAGGGTCCTAGGAAGATTATAGTCTAGGTCAAAGCATTACTAATAACCTAATTCCCTATAACCATTGGCTCTGATACCAACTTTTCTGTCACACCCCGACCACGTAAAACAACAAAACGTGGCGGAAACGTCGGGGAGTGTTGTAACAGAATCATTGTTTCACAACCATGGATTAAACAATTTCGTTTTATTTAATTAAATGTATTACATTACATTGGAATTAGAAACAAAACATGAACAAATAGACTTTTATTGTTATTAAGTCGCTAAGGCCTCATCCGTTCCTATATGAGCATGCATCAATATCATCATCAAATATCATCAACTATGGTACCTGAAACACATCTGAAAATACGTCAGCATAAAAATGCCGGCGAGTACATAGGTTTTATGTGAGTGTCAGATTCATGGCTCGTTTTACATGTTGCAATACTTATTTAAAAACCTTATTTTGAAAAGTGTAGTATTGCGACATAATTAACCAACTCAAATCAAGTTGGATATGATTTATAAAATCTCGTAGCCATGATTCTTAACTCCAAAACATTTTTGTTTTATTAAATCAGATCGTAAAACATCTCGTAGAAACTCGTTAATAAGACTCGTATGGTTTATATTATTCAAAAAACATAATTGTGTGACATTGTTTCAAAATTGTTTACCCAAGTGATCTAGATAACGCAACGATATATAATGTGTTAAAAGCACTTATATATAGCAAGTTACAGCGGCGTATCCACCATGCTTTTAACACATTACACCCGCCCCGTTACCTAATCACTTCCCTAACCCAATGGCTCAAACAGTTACAAATGGTTCACATAAATCCAATGATTTCAAATGGTTCAAAACGTAAAACAATTGTGCTAGCGTGTTAAGTGAACATACATAGCAAGACATAACGAAATCACGTACTAATAGTGTACTAATGAACATAGCAAGTATATGATATGAAAACATGGAAAGCATGAAAATAACAAGTAGGCAAATGTGTTTCACCCCAAAGCGTTTGGAAAACAGTAAAAGAGGGGTCTATGTACTCACTTGAGGATGCTTAGAAGTCTTGAATAACAACCGAGCAAAGCTAGAGGGATCACGGAATCAAATGGCACCTAATATAGGTAACTATGTAAATACACGGACCTAAATCGGAGGATCAGATAAAATGAGGTTTTGTAAACCAAATGAGTGTAGTGACTCATGTAATATGGTTTAACAGAGCATACATTCTAAAACGAAACCTAACCTTAATGCTTACGACCCATTACGACTCGTTAAGGTAGCTTACGCCACTTTAACGCGTCGTTCACGTAAAACGCGTTCGGACCGCCTAACTAGTCCTATGATAAGTAAAATATGCCTTAACATGTCTAATATTGTTGCCAAATCAGTTTAGATATTAAAAATTATGTTACATATGCTTAAAATGAATTTTGGCGTAGAAAGGGCATTTCGGTCATTTACCTAAAGCATATAAACTACCTATCATACAACTACTTAAACGATGCGACCATAAGGTATAACCTCGGAAGGTTATTCCCTATGCAACTATGGTCACCTAATGTGTTTGTTCGGATCCTAAAGATCGACCAAACAGGTCGGGTTCGAAAGTATAAGCGGTTGTTTAGACCGCTTACCTTACGACCCTACATAAGCACTAAACCTAAAGTGACGAGCTAAACATTTTAAAACATGCTTAACGAGGTTTGAAAACAGGTTTGGTATCAAAACAAACGGTTTTGATACCTAAAAGTAGTTTGGTTACAAAATACGCAAGAATACGCATTTTGGCCGAAACTACGACTCGCCACTATGCCTAGATAACGTGGTAATCAGTAGGTATAGTCACCAGAGACTAAAACCATCGTGATTACGCTCACGTTATGACGTTCAAACGAACTTCATGTTGACCATAAACTGGTCAAAGCAGAAAGTCAAACACAGTTTGACTTTCACGCGAAAAAGAACGAAAGAGGACTTACAAAAGGTCCAAGAACGGAAGTTTGACCCGATTATTCTCAGGTATGAAGTGAAAGCACTTCAACTTAGAGAGCAATCAGATCAAGGTGTAAAGAATTCAAATGAGGAAGGTGGGTATTTATAGTTTTTGCACAACCGTTAAGATGGTTCATCGTAAAACGAGCTTCGATCTCATCCGTACGCATGTGCCCATGGTTTTGTGAAACCATGGGAGCCCCTAGTTTCATTAAAACCATGTGAAAATGAGGGGAACAGCTGGAACAACCTGGAATTTAGATTTTTCATTTTGGTCCCTTCCTAAGATAACTATGGCAGATTGTCAATTTTGGTCCTTGAATGTGCAAAACATGTTTTTTGATGCATTTTTGACACGTTTAATCCCCGTTATTCCAATTTCAAGGCTCTAAAATGAAGTTAAAGTATAGGGAACATGAAACATGCTAAAAAATATCTCGGATGTCGGTTCGTTTGGTCGTACGGTTACGTTGTTCGGTTAATTACGACGAAACACGAACGAATGCGAAAAACGATCCAAATTACGCGACGAATGGATTTTTATCATGCCAATCACTAAAATAAAATATTTTAATGATTACATAAAGTTGTGGATGTCCGGATGTATTCAGAATGTAAGATATGCACGAAAATGCAAACTTATGCACTTTTTGATGCTTTTAGTCCCTGAATGACCAAAAAGTTTATTTTAGCACACCGAACCCCTCAAAGCCTATTTCTAAGCTATGTAAAGGATATTTAGGGTATTTTTAACTTATGGTCATGTTCCAGAATGTTCGTTACAGTACAAATCGGCATACTTTCGCAGTTTGTCGAAATTAGTCCCTGTAAGCGAATAAATTTGATTTCGCCACACCAAACCCTCCAAAACTTATTTCTAAGTTATGTAAAGGTTATTTAAGGTATGTTAAGACTATTTCACTATTACGGAGTGTTCGTTGCATTAAACTGGTTATAATTACGCATCAGTGCGCGTATAACCTTCCAGAAAGCGATTTAAAGCTTGAAATCGAACAAGAATTGATATGTTCAAAAGATACACATATTTATACAAATCCCAAGTATGAAATACAATATTTCATTGGTTTGGTATTTGTTTGATGGTCGCAGAGGCACAGGTGTCACAATAAGTGTCCTTCTTACATTGCAAGCATGATGTTATTTAAAGTTACAAGAAGTTCAGAACCCTAACCAGTGTTGTTTTATCTTTTCGACTTTAAGTTTCGAGCTCTCACAAGTTTCCTCTAAATAAATTTCGGGACGAAATTTCCTAAAGTAGGGGAGACTGTGACATTTGTGCCTCCACGGCCATCAAACAAATACTAAATCAAGTTTTGGATAGTGACATAGTCTTAACATACCTTAAATAACCTTTACATAACTTAGAAATAAGTTTTGGAGGGTTTGGTGTGGCGAAATCAAGTTTATTCGCTTACAGGGACTAATTTTGACAAACTGCGAAAGTATGTCGATTTGTACTGTAACGAACCTTCCGAAATATGATCATAAGTTAAAAATGCCCTAAATATCCATTACATAGCTTAGAAATACGCTTTGAGGTGTTTGGTGCGCAAAAATAAACTTTCTTGATCAATAGGGACTAAAAGCGTAAAAAAGTGCATAAGTTTGCATTTTCGCGCATATCTTACGTTCTGAATATATCCAGACATCCAAAAAATTTATGTAATCAGTAAAATATTTTATTTTAGTGATTGGCATGATCAAATTCCATTCGTCGCTTAATTTGGATCGTTTTTGCGTTCGTTACGACTTCCGTCGTAATTACCCGAATAACGCAACTGTACGATCAAATGAACAGACATCCGAGATGTTTTTGAGCATATTTTAAGTTCCCTATACTTTAACCTCATTTTAGAGCTTTGAAATGGGTTTAACGGGGCTTAAACGTGTCAAATATGCAATGAAAACCAAGTTTTGGGCCTGCAGGGGCTAAAATAGTAATTCTGCCAAACTTACTAGGCCTGGGGCGTAAGCCCAGGCCTATTCTTACACGGGCCGTGAGAACCCATCAGAAAGAAATATTGAATTTGGACTTACAACCTGCTTTTGATGGTTTTAACCCAAGGTTTTGCATACTTTGGGCTAGATTTGATGGTTTTTAGTATGCCCCTTTTATTACAATACCATGTGCCACATGGAGGGTCAAGATCGAACCACATTTTGCAAGGAATGATCCTAACGGTTGTGGGTTTTCTATAAATACCCATCACCTTCATCCTCATTCCACACAAATCTGATTGAATTACTCTAAGTTGGAGTTCAAGAACTTCATACTTGAGTAATTTGATCAAGATGCTTTTATGCGTTTTTAAGCGTAAAAGTCAAACAATGTTTGACTTTCTGCTTTGACCAATCTTTGGTCAACACAAAGTTCGTTTGAACTTTGCAACGTGAGCGTAATCACGATGGTTATAGTCCCGTGTGACTATACTTACTGATTTCCACGTTGATTAGGTGTGGTGACGAGTCGTAGTTTCGGTCAAAATGCGTATTTATGCGTATTTTGTAACCAAACTATTCTTGGGTATCAAAACACTTTGTTTTGATATCAAAACCTGTTTTCTAACTTAACTAAACATGTTTTAACATGTTTAGCTCGTCACTTTTAGTTTAGTGCTTATGTAGAGTCGTAAGTCAAGCGGTCTAAACAACCGCTTAGACTTTCGAACTAGACCCGTTTGGTCGATCATTAGGATCCGACCAAACATGTTTTGTGACCATAGTTGTACAGGGAATAAGCTTCCGAGGTTGTAGGAACGTTTTACCGACCAAATGAGTCAATCAGAGACAATACACAACTGTTTGAGAGGCGGAATCAAACAAACAGTCTAGAATCAGTAAGAATTGAGTAGAAACAGAGTAATTCACTTTAAAACTAGCTTCTCATTCAAAATATAATGTGAATACAAGATGGAATTTCAGCAGCATTTCGTGACACACTTCCTAATTCCGTATGAAAATGAGAAGCAAACACCCCTATATATAGGGCTGCTAATTTCGTTTGAAATGACACCTTGTCATTTCAAGCAGAATTAACATGTTAATTTCGTTTGAAATGACATGGTGTCATTTCAAGCGAAATTACCACTAAACTTCATAAATTTACATTTCAGACCCTGTACATTCTACAAAAATGACCTAGACTGATAGACGTAGGCTATAGACATCGTGCACCAACAAACTCCCCCTTGGATATTACCGGAGTCTTCAGTCAGATCTTCAGCTCTTCATAGCGACTTGAACTTTTCTTCCCTCTGCTTAGGCTTTTTCGTCAACAGCTTCCTAAGCTTCTCGTTCTCTACAGTGTGACAACTGCCACTTTCTGGTAATTTACGTACATTTAAAGCAATGATTTACATTATACAAGTATGTGTTTTGAATATTCGAACGACATGATTACATGATATACATCTTAGAGCACTCAAGGAATATTCATTTATGATGCACATTATTCGTTTCTATTGGGTACATTTGAAATAGTGCAAACAATTCATCGAAACAACTAGAGTAGTATCTAGTAAACTAGCGTGCTGACGAAAACTCAGGATCCGCATAAATCATCTAAATTACATCTTTAGGACTCGGACGATAGTCCAACATCAATTATATATTAAACCCTATACGGGAATGCAAGGGTTTGGTTTAATATACTACCAATGTTCGGTAGCACCAAAAACTGCCCGAAAACTGCCAGTCAGCAAAGCCGGTACCGGAACCGTGTCAAAAATAATAAAAGTTTTAGTCCAAAAAGTTGGATTAAATATTTGGATAATAAAACAAGTACAAAAATAATTTTTGTTATGTTTTTATCCAAATAAAACACGGTGTCAGTATTTAACCCGGTACAGGACCTGAACCGACTTTTTCACCCGATTTACACACTAAAAATTTCGGTGAACTAGTGTTACTTAGTGTCACACTACTTTAAAATATGAAGGCTTAAAACCTTATAGATATTTTTATATAAAATGTCAAAGTTCTTAAAATACTTAAACATTTACAACATTTTACCATGAAATGAACACTTAACCCATGAAACAAATTCAAGACCCTTTTCCCCTCATGTTCACGTTGGTTTTAGTGGGTCCCACATTCCCTAATTACTTGCTAAATATCTAGATATTGTATGGTTAGTTTCAAGTGGACTATGTTGGTGAATTTTTACAACACTTAATCACTAAGTAAACTAACACTTTACCACTCACTTTTACACCTTATTTTTAACACACAAAAGCTCTCATCATCTTCATCATCCACCAAGAACACCATAAACCCAATTATTTTTATCATTTCCTTCAAGATCAACATGGATTTCCAAGTAACATAAAGTGATCTAAAGCTAGTGGAAGTGAAAGGAAGGGTTTTCATCCATAACAAAAGTGTTCTACCAACAAGATCATCATCTTCTAAGTCTTAATAATCTTCTAAGATCATCCCTAGCCTTGTGCTAGAAGTAAGCTTCTATAACTATATTTTTTTTTTAGACATATATTATGTTTATGATGTTATTATTACTAATAATAACCAAGAGATCATACATAATAACATGAGAAAAATACAAAGAAGCAAAGATAAAAATCATGATATATTTATGTTGATTATATTGTGATTTAAGACTTGTGATATGCTTATTTGATCTTGCTATGATGATTATGAGATAAATAAATGGTTAGAGTATGTTTTAAGTTATGATCTAAAAATTATATATGTTTATGTTAAAGGGTTTTTAACATAAAGGATTAAATGGATGATCATAACTATTGTTCTTGTGAAAGTATTAAGGGTTTTTATTTAAAAACAAGACTTTTACAAGATTATAAAAAGTAACATACAACTAGAGATTTTTATAAAAGTTGTTAAAACTAGAATTAAACTTGGTTTTTGAACTAGTTAGCATATGTAATGATCATGTTTAAAACCCTACATGATTTGGAAATCATCTTGATAAATAAAATGTTATAAAAATCTCAAATGTTTTAGTTAAGATGATTGGGTAAATTGGTGATGAATTTGAAAAGAAAATGATATGTTTATCTAAACATGGCAAAGTACCTAATACAAAGGTTATATGGCCAATTTTTCTTAGAAATCATATGTTAGAAAAATTATCATTTTTAGCCAAGTCTTTACAAGATTAGAAAGTGGTCTTTCTAAAAACAAAAATAGATATAAATATATATTTTTGGGAAAATATATATTAATGATCTTAACAAGTTATTTACTATGTGTTTATTATTTGTATTAGTTATGTACAAAAATTAGGTATTTGTTAACAATGATACAAATAAATACATGACACATTTACAAGTAAAGACTTACAAGAATACATATATACACACTTGAAAACAACTTACGGACATTCCGAAGGATCGGACACCAATTATGGCCAAAACGGACGACGGACGAATAGATAAACGAATCGCCAATCCGAAGAGTTACTACGACGTTTAGACGATCTTTCGACACGGAAATATACTTACACTATCGACAACAAAGTTCGGATGTTTATAAACTTATAAAAACTAACATGTTTTTATTTACCAAAAAGTATACTTAGTGTATTTTTATAAAAATGTTTTTTATAAAAATAAATGGGCTTATATTACATAAAGGGTTACTTACACTTAATGGGCTTAGTTTGCTTAATGGGCTTAACATAAATTCATGGGCTAAGCCCAAACACCAAACATATGGGCCAAAGCCCAACACTATTCAAGCCCAACACTATTCAAGCCCAACACTATTCAAGCCCAACACTATTCAAGCCCAACACTATTCAAGCCCAACACTATTGAAGCCCAACACTATTGAAGCCCAACATTATTTGAGGCCCAACACTATTTGAGGCCCAACACTATTTGAGGCCCAACACTATTGAGGCCCAACACTATTGAGGCCCAACACTATTTGAGGCCCAACACTATTGAGGCCCAACACTATTTGAGGCCCAACACTATTTGAGGCCCAGCACTATTTAAGCCCAATAAATTGAAAACATGGGCTTGGCCCAATGATACCATTTTCGTGAACACAACTATACAAGTGATACATACAAGACACGAGATTCAGCGGACGAGATCCGACTATACAACTCATTCATCGAATACACAGTTATCGAACAGTTGAACAACTCATACATCGAATACACAGTTATCGAACATTTGAACAACTCATACATCGAATACCCAGTTAACGAACAGTAAAGACATACAAGTCTTACATATACTCAAGACACAAGACTTGTACTCAAGTTCTTTTCAAAGACCGAAGTGTCTAACAAAAATAAGAACGTTTGTAGGTCGCCACGCTATTCAGGACGACCGCACGTGAGATCTTATTTACATCTATTTTCAGGACGCAATACAGTGAGTTCATGTTCCCCTATTCATTTAAACGTTTTACAATTTTACAACTATCGGGGAAGATACATGTTTAGAGTATGATAAAGTTAGGTAATGAAACACCATAGATCATGTGCGAATTAGGGCCATACTATAAGCACCATTAATCCAGTTTGGACCAAGGAACAAAGGCTTAGATCTAATGGGTTTTGGCGAGCCCCACTCTTGGTCATGGACCCCTACGGAAGAGTGCGTTTGTGTCCCAGTCGATAGGAATCGGCATAAAATCGTCTAGGGTTGGTTTGCTTCCTATTTCGTCACACATATTAATGTCCTCGCGAAACATTAATGATCAACGATTTCATTGACGCTTTACATACTACATCATACATACAGATACATTTTATACAAATCACATTTTTCAGATACATCTCATACAACTAAACTGCATGAACTCGCTCAACTTTTGTTGATGTTTTCAAACTTAACATGTATTTCAGGAAATTAGTGGACCTGGCAGACATTTCAGTCAAGGAAAACAAGTATCAATACTCCATGCCAACTATTGAAGGGTTTGCCTGTTATATACCGCCTCTTTGCGGTGATATAGTGGTCAAAGCCTTGACATTTTTAGACTTACATTTGATGTATAAAACTATGACAACTTATTTTTCATTTGATGGTTTGTAAACAATGTACTTAAGTTTTGTTGCATTCTTTTGGGAAACACATATGTAATGGCAATGGCAATGGAGTATGTTTTATTCATATAGTTTGTTCATGTACATCGATATTTATGCAATGAAAACCATACAGATCACACCTTGCGTTTCCGCTACGAGCGGGTGTGACAGATTGGTATCAGAGCATCGATTGTAGTGAACCAGGATTCTTTCTCGAGTCTAAGTCTACAATCACTAGGGATCTCTCACGAAAACCTCTTGTTCATGTTGAACAGAATAAAATTGGACAAGTCAAAAGGTTTTCATTGCATAAACATTTTTCAAGGTCCACTACAACAAAAATTCATTTCACATAAATCAAGCGAGGACATTTCCATGGGTGAAGTCTATGAGAAACAGACACAATACATTAATAGACTATGTGCCTAAAATACAGTACATTATCAGTTTATGCATTATAAACAGTTTACAAGTTCAGCTTATACAAGATAGAAATCCTGGATTGATAGGATTTTACATGATTATATATATAGGTGGTTCATATATATGTTGCATGAAATATTTGCCAAGAACAAAATACCTTCGACTTCAAACTTTATTATTATTTTTTACTCGCACGATGAAAATATCGACCTCATGTCTATTACGGAGCTTATGACGAACATGATTCCTAAGTGAAATCTTAAACTTAATTCCGTAAAATATGGTTGCTTTCTCGCGAATGCTGAGATGCCTGACCATGATAATGACGACGAGGCGGAGGTGGTAACCTTGGACAACAACTCCATTTGCGGGACGAGATCCATGTGACTCATACTAACCAAGGTGGATATACTCTTGTCCTTACAAGGAAGATGAAGTACTCATCTTGAAGGTGCCTCTTCAGTTGTTATTGTTACAGATTCTTTTCATTTCTATTTTCATCTAACGCCGTACCGTTCTGCGAGTAATGACAACGAACATTGACACGTGAGCTATCACGAAGGTCCCTCCTATGTTGAAGGTATATAAACAATAGTGTCCTCTATCTGACTGATCGCCTGCTCTGAACGAGAGAATGCTAGGGTGACCATGCAAGACAATTTATTATTACGGGGGCCCACGTAATAACAACTTGTAGTGCATGGAAATTCTGGTGGACTCTGCGGGTCAAGCTAATGATCACTATTCATTCAAAATTCTTAAGTTATTACTTGAGATTCAATTCTTTTTATCTAGTAAAACAAGAACTGGGGGTGGTTAGTATAACACCCTACAATACAATACAATACAATACAATACAATACAATACAATACAATACAATACAATACAATACAATACAATACAATACAATACAATACAATACAATACAATACAATACAATACAATACAATACAATACAATACAATACAATACAATACAATACAATACAATACAATACAATACAATACAATACAATACAATACAATACAATACAATACAATACAATACAAATACAAGAGTTTACAAATGTTACAATGATGATATGATACAAAAACAAGAGGCACTCTTGGTGAGAACGAGTACCAAGTATGATGCGTTTTAAGGAGTCAGAACGAGTACTCCGATAAGGAATCAGAACGAGTATTCCGCCAAGGAGTCAGAACGAGTACTCCGATAAGGAATCAGAACGAGTATTCCGCCAAGGAGTCAGAACGAGTACTCCGACAGGGAGTCACAACAAGTACTCCCCATGTACGTGGTGTACACAAAAATACTTGATTTAAACATATGACCAATACACGCAAGAGGCATTACACCTTTTGGTTTTGGTTATCCACATTATCATTCATTTTCGGTTATTCGTATTATCATTTATTCAAACATATAATAACCATGCAGTCTTAGGGTTTCGATGACCTACTGCATTCTTCATTCTTGGGCGCATGATAGACTATATTTATCCAAATATATATGTCTAGTTTCTTTTAATATTGAGTATTAAAAAGATCATGGTGCCAAAAGAATCAACTGTTTAAGTTAAAAGTTATGTGTTGAAAACCATTGCTTTTACACAAGACATGTTTTATACATGACATTGTTACGCAAGACATTGTTATACATGACATTTGACGTTGGTATACACAAGACATTTTTGTAAATAACGAGACGTGTGTAATATGATAAAAGCATGGTGGATACGCCGTTGGTACTTCCTATATATAAGTGCTTATATTATATTGCATATCGTGGTGTTATTCAAATCTCTTCGACAAAGACAAGACATGACATTTTTGCACAAGACACGACATCCTCTACACAAGACATAATATTCTATTTCATGACATGATATATTTATACACTACATTTTCATTGGTTATTTATTTAACCATACATCATTCTTTTATATCATCTGATTTTCATATCTATTTTCATATGATTTTATAAAAGAATTCGATCATAACTGGAGCTAATATTGTTGGTTACACTTGATGCTTTCACGATATCTCAAGGGTTGTTCCATACTGGGAAACACCCGAATTCAAACACACTGAGTGATATATTTTAGGTTTAGCCTCGGAGATCCGAAGCATAACCGCATCATTCCTCCTTACCTCGATCACTCAAACAATAACTCTCGCCATGAGAGAAATGAAGTCATGAGTACGTACACTCTACGATCATCATGTATCAATTCTATTAATACCAACACCGAGCTTAGCAATTGCTTTTAAATGTTAAGCATATACTCGAATTAGAGTCATGTTGGACACACATTACTATATCAAGATAGCTAATGGGGAATTAGCTGAGACATATCAAATCATTAAGGGCCACTGGTATGTATCCTATTCGTCAACATTTCACATCCATGTTATTTTATACAATTGGCAATTTTAGCCTTATCTCAACATTTAGCATGCATAGTTTCATGGCTAGTGACGGGAATGTCCTAGCTACAATTAGGGATTGATTTATCCTACATCTAAACATAGGGATTGGATTATCCTACATCTAAACATAGGGATTGGGTTATCCTACATCTAAACATAGGGATTGGGTTGTCCTCTACATTTGTACAGTGAAGTTCTTACTACATAGAATTCAAAATGTACTTGGCCTAAAGTCAAGTAAGCTAGACGTCTTCTCATTCTATAGAATTGGCAAAACGTAAATTAGTCGAGTCTAGAGCTGAAATTCAATATTGATCTCTTACCCATTGAGTTAGGTATTTTAGACATAGTGGTTGGCAGGGATTGGCTATCCAATAATCGAGCCGAAGTCTTCTGTCATGAGAAGATCATTCGCCTACCACTACTGAACGAAGAGACACTTGTGATACATGGAGAGAAGCGCGACACCCCATTGCGGATCATCAATGGCATGAAAGCACATAAGTGCTTACGGAAAGGTTATATTGCCTATCTAGCACTTGTTATCGACAAGAAGGCCAATGGGCCTCAGATGACAGATATTCCTGTGGTAAAAGAATTCCCTGAAGTCTTTCCTGAAGACTTGCCAGGACTACCACCATATCGACAAGTCGAGTTTCACATCAACTTGGTACCGGGAGCTGCAACCGTAGCCAAATCTCCATGTTGACTAGCACCTTCCGAACCTTGTAGTTGACTGAATAAGGAAGTTGTGAGTTCATAACCCCCACTCGTTACCATTATACATCTTTATAAAGGTTTTGGGGGTGGAAAGACATGAAAGTTTCGCAAAACTGCACAACATTTTGATGAACGAAAATTCATATTTCTAAACCATGTTACAAATGAATTTCCAACTAACTCAAATGGTTTATGAAAGGTTCTAGCTTCTACTCTAAGATAGACTTACGATCGGAGTATCATCAGTTACGAATTCAAGAGGAAAGCATACCGAAAACGGCTTTTAAGACTCGTTACCATCATTACGAGTTTCTCGTTATGCCTTTTGGTTTAACAAATGCACCAGCGGTCTTCATGGATTTAATAAACCGTGTGTGCAAGCCGTATCTCGACAAATTCGTCATAGTGTCTATTGACGACATTTTGATATACACTCGATCGACTGATGAACATGAGCAACATCTGAGAACCATTTTAGAGTTGTTAAAGACAATAAATTCGCCCCAAATCGAAAAACAAGATATAGCCTTACAACTTATTCTTAAGATTGGTGCATAGCATTTTACAATCTTATCATTATCCGACGATACCGATTACTTTGTTGTAAACTATGATGCTTCGCATCAAGGATTGGGTTGTGTACTCGTGCAACGTGAGAAAGTTATCGTGTACACGTCGCACCAATTAAAAAGTTCACGAGAAGAACTATACCACTCTCGACCTTGAGTTAGGCGTGGTGGTATTCGCTTAAAAATTTATGGCGACATTATTTATATGGTACTCAATGCACTATTCTCACGGATCATAAAAGCCTTCAACACATAATTCGACCAAAAAGAATTAAACATACGTCAACGACGTAGGGTTGAATTGTTGAACGACTATGATTATGAAATAAAGTACCATTGGGGCAAGGCGAATGCTGTAGCTGACGCCTTGAGCCGCAAGGAGCAAGTTAGAACACTAAGAGTTCAAGCATTAGAGAAGATGATTCACAAGCGCTCAAGGAAGAGCATATTCAAGCAGAAACACTTCGAGGCATGAAGGAACAATTAGTGCCGAAAGAAGATGGAACTTTATACCTTATGGGTCGAAAATTGGGTTCCATTCTTTGGCGGCCTTCGAGATGATATTTTGAGGAAGCACATAGGCCTAAGTATTGAAAGAATACTATTGGTGGCCTAATCTCAAAAGTGATATCGCGACTTATGTCGGAGAATGCTTGACTTGCGCGAAAGTCAAAGTCGAGTAGCAAAATCCCTCGGACTTGTTACAACAACCCGAGATTCCCGTTTGGTAATGGGAACAAATATCGATGTACTTCATTACGAAGTTACTCAGGACCTCAAGAGGTCACTACATGATATGTGTAATCATCGATAGACTAACAAAGTCCGCACACTTCTTACCGATTTGGGAGAAGGATAATACTGAGAAACTAGTGGAACTCTATCTCAAAGAAATAGTGGCTCGTCATGGAGTGCCTATTTCAATCATTTCAGACCGAGACGGTCGTTTTATTTCTAGAATTTGGAAATCATTTCAACAGGCCTTTGGATCTCATTTGAATCCAAGTACGGCCTTTCACCCACAAACTGACGGCCAGAGCGAACGGACAATCCAAACACTCGAAGATATGCTTCGTGCGTGTGTTATGGATTTAGGTGGCAATTGGAATACTAATTTACCTTTGGTTGAGTTTCCTACAATAACAGCTACCATACTAGTATACAAGCTGCACCATTTGAGGCTCTTTATGGTCGAAAGTGTCGCTCTCTGCTATTTTGGGCAGAAACTGGCGATAGTCAATTAATTGGTCCGGAATTAGTCCAAGAGACTACGGATACAAATTTTCAAATCCGAGACCGTATCAAGACGGCTCGCTATTGACAAAAGAGCTACGCAGATAAAAGACGAAAACCATTATCTTTCGAGGTTGGAGACAAAGTCTTGTTGAAAGTCTCGCCTTGGAAAGACGTAGCGAGGTTCGGTAAATGTGGAAAGCTTAACCCACGTTATATTGGACCATTTGAAATCTTAGAAAAGATTGGCACTGTTGCCTACAAGTTGAAGTTACCAGATGAACTTAGCAGTATGCACGACACATTTCATGTGTCGAATCTTGAGAAGAGTCCAACACAAGAAACGATTATCATCTCGGAGGATGAGATTCACATTGATGACAAACTCCAATTCACAAAGCACCTGTTAAGGTCATGGACCGGAAGGTCCAGAAAATACAATGGAGTCGTAACATATTAGTAAAAATTCGTTGGAACTCTCGACACGGACCCGAATATACTTGGGAACGTGAAAATCAAATCAAAGTCAAATATCCTCACCTGTTTGAGAACAATCCTGCAAAGGATGACTCAGCTTGAATTTCGGGACGAAATTCTCAATAACAGGGGGAGAATGTGACAACTGCCACTTTCTGGTAATTTACGTACATTTAAAGCAATGATTTACATTATACAAGTATGTGTTTTGAATATTCGAACGACATGATTACATGATATACATCTTAGAGCACTCAAGGAATATTCATTTATGATGCACATTATTCGTTTCTATTGGGTACATTTGAAATAGTGCAAACAATTCATCGAAACAACTAGAGTAGTATCTAGTAAACTAGCGTGCTGACGAAAACTCAGGATCCGCATAAATCATCTAAATTACATCTTTAGGACTCGGACGATAGTCCAACATCAATTATATATTAAACCCTATACGGGAATGCAAGGGTTTGGTTTAATATACTACCAATGTTCGGTAGCACCAAAAACTGCCCGAAAACTGCCAGTCAGCAAAGCCGGTACCGGAACCGTGTCAAAAATAATAAAAGTTTTAGTCCAAAAAGTTGGATTAAATATTTGGATAATAAAACAAGTACAAAAATAATTTTTGTTATGTTTTTATCCAAATAAAACACGGTGTCAGTATTTAACCCGGTACAGGACCTGAACCGACTTTTTCACCCGATTTACACACTAAAAATTTCGGTGAACTAGTGTTACTTAGTGTCACACTACTTTAAAATATGAAGGCTTAAAACCTTATAGATATTTTTATATAAAATGTCAAAGTTCTTAAAATACTTAAACATTTACAACATTTTACCATGAAATGAACACTTAACCCATGAAACAAATTCAAAACCCTTTTCCCCTCATGTTCACGTTGGTTTTAGTGGGTCCCACATTCCCTAATTACTTGCTAAATATCTAGATATTGTATGGTTAGTTTCAAGTGGACTATGTTGGTGAATTTTTACAACACTTAATCACTAAGTAAACTAACACTTTACCACTCACTTTTACACCTTATTTTTAACACACAAAAGCTCTCATCATCTTCATCATCCACCAAGAACACCATAAACCCAATTATTTTTATCATTTCCTTCAAGATCAACATGGATTTCCAAGTAACATAAAGTGATCTAAAGCTAGTGGAAGTGAAAGGAAGGGTTTTCATCCATAACAAAAGTGTTCTACCAACAAGATCATCATCTTCTAAGTCTTAATAATCTTCTAAGATCATCCCTAGCCTTGTGCTAGAAGTAAGCTTCTATAACTATATTTTTTTTTTAGACATATATTATGTTTATGATGTTATTATTACTAATAATAACCAAGAGATCATACATAATAACATGAGAAAAATACAAAGAAGCAAAGATAAAAATCATGATATATTTATGTTGATTATATTGTGATTTAAGACTTGTGATATGCTTATTTGATCTTGCTATGATGATTATGAGATAAATAAATGGTTAGAGTATGTTTTAAGTTATGATCTAAAAATTATATATGTTTATGTTAAAGGGTTTTTAACATAAAGGATTAAATGGATGATCATAACTATTGTTCTTGTGAAAGTATTAAGGGTTTTTATTTAAAAACAAGACTTTTACAAGATTATAAAAAGTAACATACAACTAGAGATTTTTATAAAAGTTGTTAAAACTAGAATTAAACTTGGTTTTTGAACTAGTTAGCATATGTAATGATCATGTTTAAAACCCTACATGATTTGGAAATCATCTTGATAAATAAAATGTTATAAAAATCTCAAATGTTTTAGTTAAGATGATTGGGTAAATTGGTGATGAATTTGAAAAGAAAATGATATGTTTATCTAAACATGGCAAAGTACCTAATACAAAGGTTATATGGCCAATTTTTCTTAGAAATCATATGTTAGAAAAATTATCATTTTTAGCCAAGTCTTTACAAGATTAGAAAGTGGTCTTTCTAAAAACAAAAATAGATATAAATATATATTTTTGGGAAAATATATATTAATGATCTTAACAAGTTATTTACTATGTGTTTATTATTTGTATTAGTTATGTACAAAAATTAGGTATTTGTTAACAATGATACAAATAAATACATGACACATTTACAAGTAAAGACTTACAAGAATACATATATACACACTTGAAAACAACTTACGGACATTCCGAAGGATCGGACACCAATTATGGCCAAAACGGACGACGGACGAATAGATAAACGAATCGCCAATCCGAAGAGTTACTACGACGTTTAGACGATCTTTCGACACGGAAATATACTTACACTATCGACAACAAAGTTCGGATGTTTATAAACTTATAAAAACTAACATGTTTTTATTTACCAAAAAGTATACTTAGTGTATTTTTATAAAAATGTTTTTTATAAAAATAAATGGGCTTATATTACATAAAGGGTTACTTACACTTAATGGGCTTAGTTTGCTTAATGGGCTTAACATAAATTCATGGGCTAAGCCCAAACACCAAACATATGGGCCAAAGCCCAACACTATTCAAGCCCAACACTATTCAAGCCCAACACTATTCAAGCCCAACACTATTCAAGCCCAACACTATTGAAGCCCAACATTATTTGAGGCCCAACACTATTTGAGGCCCAACACTATTTGAGGCCCAACACTATTGAGGCCCAACACTATTGAGGCCCAACACTATTTGAGGCCCAACACTATTGAGGCCCAACACTATTTGAGGCCCAACACTATTTGAGGCCCAGCACTATTTAAGCCCAATAAATTGAAAACATGGGCTTGGCCCAATGATACCATTTTCGTGAACACAACTATACAAGTGATACATACAAGACACGAGATTCAGCGGACGAGATCCGACTATACAACTCATTCATCGAATACACAGTTATCGAACAGTTGAACAACTCATACATCGAATACACAGTTATCGAACATTTGAACAACTCATACATCGAATACCCAGTTAACGAACAGTAAAGACATACAAGTCTTACATATACTCAAGACACAAGACTTGTACTCAAGTTCTTTTCAAAGACCGAAGTGTCTAACAAAAATAAGAACGTTTGTAGGTCGCCACGCTATTCAGGACGACCGCACGTGAGATCTTATTTACATCTATTTTCAGGACGCAATACAGTGAGTTCATGTTCCCCTATTCATTTAAACGTTTTACAATTTTACAACTATCGGGGAAGATACATGTTTAGAGTATGATAAAGTTAGGTAATGAAACACCATAGATCATGTGCGAATTAGGGCCATACTATAAGCACCATTAATCCAGTTTGGACCAAGGAACAAAGGCTTAGATCTAATGGGTTTTGGCGAGCCCCACTCTTGGTCATGGACCCCTACGGAAGAGTGCGTTTGTGTCCCAGTCGATAGGAATCGGCATAAAATCGTCTAGGGTTGGTTTGCTTCCTATTTCGTCACACATATTAATGTCCTCGCGAAACATTAATGATCAACGATTTCATTGACGCTTTACATACTACATCATACATACAGATACATTTTATACAAATCACATTTTTCAGATACATCTCATACAACTAAACTGCATGAACTCGCTCAACTTTTGTTGATGTTTTCAAACTTAACATGTATTTCAGGAAATTAGTGGACCTGGCAGACATTTCAGTCAAGGAAAACAAGTATCAATACTCCATGCCAACTATTGAAGGGTTTGCCTGTTATATACCGCCTCTTTGCGGTGATATAGTGGTCAAAGCCTTGACATTTTTAGACTTACATTTGATGTATAAAACTATGACAACTTATTTTTCATTTGATGGTTTGTAAACAATGTACTTAAGTTTTGTTGCATTCTTTTGGGAAACACATATGTAATGGCAATGGCAATGGAGTATGTTTTATTCATATAGTTTGTTCATGTACATCGATATTTATGCAATGAAAACCATACAGATCACACCTTGCGTTTCCGCTACGAGCGGGTGTGACATACAGCAGCTTTCTTTCTTTCTTCAGCTTGTTCTCTCATGAATTTACCACGCATCATTCTATCTCTTTCTTCACTTTCCTTCTTTTCTTTTTCAGCTTTAAGAGCTTAATCTTTCTCAATCTCTCTCCACTTTGAATTCCATTTGTTGTCAGCATTGATACCCTTTTGAAAGCATATAGAAACAACTTTCTGGAACTGCATCGCTTGATCCCTATCTTCAGCTTTGAACCGGATTTTGTTTACAAACAAACATTCTATGTCTTTAGCAGAGCAGTTCACCAACCATAGCGGATCATACACAAAGATTTCTCTAATTTCATTCTCTGCTCTGTACGTAATCACAGCTTCAGTCGTTATACAGCTGTATACCCAACACACAAAACCTTTATAGAACTCTTGTTCCATTTTTGGCACCGGAATATTCTTGATTACCCTTGGCTTCTTGATTTTCAGTATAGTCTCTTCAAGACCAGTAACTGGATCCACCCTCCTTACTTTCTTTGGTCGATGTGGTTTCCAGTGCTGAAAATCTCTTAATGCTTCAAACTTTATCAACCCCCACATAGGTATGTCATTCTTTCTAATCGGATAATCCAAAGTTCTTACTTTAGCAAGCTCTTCCACATCCCACCAAGGTAATAACATAATATCATGAAGTAATGGAAAGTACTGAACACCATATTCTCTACGAATGGCGTAAGCATTGACCTGTGGTAGAAAGCCCCAACTGATTAGATCACCAAGTGACACATCCCTATCTCTTTTGTAAAATTTCAGTGGTCGTTTGAATTTTCTTTCATTACTCTTCCTGAACCATTTCTTCCTCTCCTCCTTTTGATCATCTTTCAGAGTACCATCAAAATTCTTATCTTTCAAAATTTCAGCAACTTTCCTTCTCAATTCATCGACATTCTCTTGACTGAGAAATTCAACAAGAGTTGGAAAGTTTGAAGTGTCTTCATTCACACTTTCTTCATCAGTTCAATCTTCAACCTCAACCCTATCATAGACGTCTGCCTCTTCAACATACTTGTACTCATAGTCAGGTTGTTGGTTGATATCAAACGCATTCAATTCATCCTCAAAATCAAACTTGAAATCAGGATCACCAATACGCGTCATTTCAATAATATCCTTCATGGTGTAAGTGTGCCTAATCTCTTCTTCTTCAACATCAGGCTCCAGACGCAGAATTAACTTCTCAACTTCATCAACACTTTGATCCACATTCTCCCCCTCACCATCAGCATTCTCTGGCTCTTCATTTGCATCATCATGCAAATAATCATCGACATTTCTTTCATTCGAAGTTTCAGTCACTTTAACACCAGAAGTTCCCTGATCGTCATCATTATTATCATCATCACTGGAACTACTTGCAGAAAATACATCATCATCTGCATCATCCTTTTCAAGACCATCATCTTCTTCATCTTCATCATTTTCATCAACATCTTCTTCATCATTAATCACATCAAGTAACACGTCTTCATCAAAAATAGCAGAAACTGCAGAGAGAGGACGAGGATTCTCTATAGGAACAGTTGATAACACAATTGCTCTTTCTTCATAAACACCTTCAATTCCTTTACCCTTATTCTTCAAATCTGCATCAATCTCTGCTTGACATTGAGCTCTTAATTCTTCAATCTTGATTTCATCAAACTTCTGCTCAACAGACTTTCCGAGCATATTTTCTAACACTTTATTCAACATATACATTTCGTGTTCTTTCTGTGCTTTCATAGCCTCAAGCTCTTTGTTCTTCAATTCGAAATACTTATTTTGTTCATCTCTGTGAGTTTTCTCTTCCAACAATTAAGCTATTTGAACTTTCATTACATCAATTTCTGCTTCATCAGTTTCAATCTTTTTCAGCAACGAAGAATTCTCAGCTTCAACTGTTTTCACACGTTTTTTCCAATTTCTTCTCACGATCAACCAACCTTTTGTTTTCCACCAAAACTTCTTCAAACTTCTTTTCTAACTTCTTTACTTGCTCTTCATTCACAAAACTAAAGTCACCAATGTCATCAAGAGCATAATTTTCAGGAACACGTGGGAAACTTCTATGACCTGAAGATCCTGGAGTGGTTTGTATTGGTGGTTGTATGGATGGAGGTGTTTGGAGTATATGTTGGGAAGTAATGATAGGTTGTTCATGTTGTGGTGGTGAAAGATGTGGTGGTGGTGATGATGGTTGTGGTGCAGTAGGTTGTCTTGGTGGTGTTTAATGTGATGATTGATGTGGTGACTGAGGTGGTGTAGGTTCAGGTGGTTGTGATGATGGTTTACTGGTCTCTTGGATAGGTTTCTTGTTCAGCAAGATCTTCAAAGTCTTTTCCTTCTTTGGAGTTACCACACGTTTCCTTGCAATTGCTTTCTTTTTGCCTCCAGAAGGTGGAGTTTGAACCTCTTCTTGTGAAGGAGTATACTCATCATCTTTATCTTTGTCTTCTCTCCTTCTTTTCCTCAACTGTTTCTCCTTTGCTATTTCAGCTTTAATTCTTTCAGAACGTTCATTTTCATCAATTTCTTCATCAGACGAACTTGATGAGCTTGTTATACTTTTGTTTACATCGTCACCTTCTTCATCACCAACTACTTTCTCTGGTTCAGCATTAAAATCAGTAAGAGATCTCAAAAGTTTTGCAGATACAGGAGACAAACGAACATCTCCTTCAATATTAACTTCAGTTTCAGCTTCAGCTTCCTCATCAGATGCATCAACAAGCAAAGTTTTAGCAACTTTCTTTTGATGCTTTTTGGGTTGAGAAGACGAACCCTCTTCTGCTTGCACTTTAGGAGTTGCTTTCCTACTCCTCTTCTTTTTCTCCTTCAAGAACCACTCGTTTCGAGTTGTCTTGAAATCTTTAAGAACTTTCAATTCATCTGCATAACTTTTCTCTTTCATTTCTTCCTCATTTCTCCAGTTCTGATGATTTACTGGATCTGGATCTTGATAATTGCTATCTTTGATGAAACCGAAGAACTCAGCTTTTGTAGTTGGCTCTGGATGATTAGGATGTTATCTGGCCAATTGCTTCACAAATTCATTATCCATATGAGATAATACCAACAGATCATTGTTTTCATCTCGTTCCAGGTCAGGATATGCATGATCCAACATCATTTGTACAAAACGTGGATATAGCCAAGTCTTCCACTTTGAAATAACTTCATCTACCAAGTAATGAAACACAATATGCGAAAAGTTATACTTCTTGTTCAGAATGAGAGCTATCACCATATTCATTTGATAATATCTCATTGCATCATATCCTCCTTTTTGGTGACTTAGAGCCTGCAACACCGAGTGAATAAGAAATTTGTATGGCTTTGTAAACTTTGATTTCAAGTAATTAGCATTGTTCAGTGCACCATTGTAACCCATCCGCAGCATACAGCCTTTAACCATCCTCTCTGGGAATTTTGTTGGAGAATTCTCATCGTCCGGAAAATCTATCACTTCACGTACAAGCGCCTCTGAAATGATAATCGGCTTTTCTTTACCATTCAGCTCAACAACTGAATTGATCACTTTACTCGCTTCGTCATAAGTGGCCTTCTCCCAAAAACATTTGATATGAGATCTAAACACCAGATGTTGATTCATCAAAGCTTTTTGTATAGGCAATCTCCTCATAAATTCCAAAATACTCCTGAATTTTGACAGCTTTGGAATCTTCTCCTCATCGAAATCACAACACGTGTTGTGTAGTGCATTAAACAACATATTTGAAGGCTGAAACACAATATCAAACAATCAAATTAGATACTTTGAAATTTTTTTCAACTTAAAACATCATTCAAACGAAATCACACATACAATATAGCACATTCAAACGGAATCACATTACATGTGGAATAACAATTTGAAACGGAATTACAGAATGAGTTCAAGCGGAATCACTTCAAACGGTATCACTTATTTCGTTTGAATGTCACTTTCTTAAAAGATGCTTCTTTCAAGCAGAATTAAAACTTGTTATTCCGTTTGAAACTGACAAAATCAATCCAAAAAAATTTCATGATCTGATTATGAAATTAATCAACTGGGTTTGTTCTATGAAGAATTCCGATCATGTGGGTGTGATTTATACTCAGTTTTACCAACACAAACATCCTAGATCTAAGTCTGAAACATCTTTTCACCGTCGAACATATACAAACCATAGATCTGGTTCAATCAAAACCCTAAGAATGATCTACAATGAATTCCGACCATACACATGTGTTTATTGTTCATTTTAGATAACAATTAAACCCTAAATCTATGTTTTGAGTTCTGAACATCGCCGATACACACAATCAGACAAGATCTGGGTCAATCTGATCAAATTTCTCACCTTCACCATGTTTAAAGTTGAGCAAACCAACTAAAAACACGAAATCTAACAACAATCGGGTAGAGTTTTGGCTGCAAAACGAGGGTTTTGGGATTTCACTTGAAATCGCCTTGAAGTGTTTTTGAAGCGGAATAGCACAAATGAACTGTTCAAGCGGAATCACCACTTAAACGGAAACAGATTTACAAGCGGAATTATCTCCTTCAAGCGAAATTACTTTTTAAATTTTTAACTTTTTCAAATTTTACCGACACACCCAGTTAACCAAGTCCAAGTTAATGACCCTGGTCAACTGTTTAGCCTGCCAAGTCCAAGTTAATGACCCTGGCTGACCAAAATATGAAGTTTGCTGACTTTCTGAAATGATTTAAGTTCAAATTAATGAACATTTGAACTTTCAAGCAATTACCGATCACTTTTTCACAATCTTCAGCTTACCCAACCCTCATGATCCAGACATGTTTAGCACAAAAGACTTTGATCATCTGATCCCCAACGTTCGTTGTCAAAAATAAGATGAAAAGCAAATCTTTTTGGATTTTGAATATGGTAAGCAATAAACTGTACAAACAATATTTTTGTGAGTGTGTTAGGGGATCATATCAGCTGCCGACGAGATACAAGCACCGTTAAGCTTAGATTACATTTTCAGTATTAAACAGTTTACATTGATTGCCGATATACTGATCCTCTTAAATTTTCACACAAAGTTCAATCTATTCAGGATACGGATTAATTGTTTTAAGGCTTAACTTTTCTATGTGTACCACCTCAGAATATACTCCCGTATCCAGATCCCAATGTTCAGTCTTACAGGTGAGTATACCTAGATGATATCTGTAAGGGGTTAAGTTGTGAAACCGTGAGAGCTCAGGTCAGAACTTCCGTTCAGCAGAGAGATGACGGTTCGACTTCTGGTGGGTTCCCTTTAGGGAATCTTTTTTTACAACAGCACATGATTAGCATTTTTCAATGTTTCATCATTTTTTATGCTGAGGGGGGGCTTTTATTTCAAGCAGTATAAAGTATTCTCTGGGGACTAGGCCATTGCTTCCACAAAATCAGAAGTCCCGGGATAATACCCCAGATATCACTAAGCATAAAGACCTAGTATCTCAGAAAGAGGGACCTTTCAAACAAGATTTCGGGGGTTACCCATATATCCGAGAGATGTTCCCCACATAAAAGCAAGAAATTTTATATTTATATCCCGAACAAACCTACTAAATGTGTAAAACCTATCGGCATATCATCTGCAAGACTACTTAACACATTTTTACTTTACATTTCTTTAGCGTACTGCACTGTCTAGCTGATGTACTATCATTTCCCCTTTTTACACAAACTCATTTTTTACTTTTTCAAATGTTTTTGGATTTTGAAATTTTATCATGTTTTTGTATTTTTCTGAAAACTTTCTCCCCCTAAAAATAAAGACATATTATTGAGTTTTTGTTTTTATCAAAAGCAGAAAATAAACTGTACAAAAACTTGACAACATATCGTGGATCACATCAGATCGCCGTCCTCCTCGGCTTCACACTCAATTACCCTCCCAGAAAACAGATTTTTCATCCCGTTTAATTTCAAAAGATAGTGAAATCTCTTTCTATCAAAAGGTTTTGTATAAATATCAGCCTTCTGTTCATCGGTGTGTATATGTTCTATTCGGATCAACTTCTTCTCGTAGCAATCACGGATGAAGTGATGCCGAATTTCAATATGTTTAGTTTTGGAGTGGTGAACCGGGTTTTTCGTTATGTTAATAGCCGCTTCATTGTCCACAAAAATCGGCGTGTCCAAGAACTGCAAACCAAAGTCTCGCATCTGCTGTTGGATCCAAAGGATCTGAGAGCAACAGCTCGAGGCCGAAACGTATTCAGCCTCGCAAGTAGAGAGCGCCACTGAGGTTTGTTTCTTGCATTGCCAAGTGACTAATCGAGTTCCGAAGAACTGACAGCCTGCAGTGGTGGACTTAGCATTTTGCTTACAGCTACCAAAATCCGAATCAGCAAAACCTGTGAGAGAGAAATCGCCAGACTTAGGATACCACAAGCCGATGCTTGGGCAGCCTTTTAAATACCGTAAGATACGTTTCACGATCGTCAAGTGTGACTGGCGTGGGCTAGACTGATATCGGGCGCACAAACACGTCGGATACATGATGTCCGAGCGGGAAGCAGTAAGATACATCAAAGATCCAATCATTGACCGATAGAGTGTCTCTTCCACTTTCTCTCCACTCTCGTCTGGGAAAATCCCGTGATTCTGAGCTAAGGAGGTTGATTGTCACACCCCGACCACGTAGAACATACAAAACGTGGCGGAAACATCGGGGAGTGTTGTAAGAGAATTAATTGTTTCAAATCCATGGCAATTGAAGTTTCGTTTTATTAATCAAATATGAAAGATTACATTGTTTTAAACAAGAACCAAAGAGTACATAACTAAAGTAACTAGTTCTTGTCTCGTTTTAAGTCACTAAGGCACAGGTCCGCCTAAGTATGTCTTGATAAGTCCTATGCATCATCTCCTGAAAACACATGTGAAAATAGGTACGTCAGCATAAAAATGCCTGTGAGATACATAGGTTTGTGAAAATAGGTTTCATGACTTATGTTTGAGAAAATGTTTAGTCATGAACCTTGTAATTTGCTTTGTTTTGTAAATCATTTGAAAAACGATAAGATCGGATGATATGTATAAATAAGAGAATAATGTATGGTTAAATGAATAACCATTGTAAAATGAGTTTGTATAAGATAAGTTGTTTGTAAATCAATGTCTTGTGAAAAGTATGTTATTTGTATAAAATGTTATATGTCTCAAACTGAAATGATTCAAATAACGCTACGATATGTAATACCATACAAACACTTATATATAGGAAGTACCAGCGGCGTATCCACCATGCTTGTATCATATTACACACGCATCGTTACTTAATCACTTAATCAAACCAAACCACCAAAGTAATGTTTAACAATTGTAGAAATGTTTATGTATGGTCAAATACGGTTCACACGGTTCACAGATACAAACGATTCATATAATCAAATGGTTACGACGGTTCACATAGTCAAATAGTTACAACGGTTCAAAATGTAGTATAATGTGTTCATATGCTGGATGAGCACATGCAACAGAAATGCAATGTAAAACAATGTACTAAGTATGCACACAATGGACATACATAGCATGAAATGTAATGTAGAACGATGTACTAAGTACGCACACAATGGGCATACATAGCATGTAATGTAAAACGATGTACTAAGTACACACACAATGGGCATACATAGCATATAATGTAATGAAATCATGTACTATAATGTACTAACGAACATAGCAGGTATATGATGTGAAAACAGGAAAGCATGAAAGTAACAAGTAGGCACATGTGTTTCACCCCAAAACAGTTTGGAAAACAGTAAAAGAGGGGTCTATGTACTCACTTGAGATTGCTCAGAAGTCCTAAGATAACCACCAAGCAATGCTAGAGATCTCGGAATCAAACGGCACCTAATATAGGTAACTATGTTAAAAAACCAGACCTAGATCGGAAGATCAGACAGAATGAGGGTTCGTAAACCAAACGAGTATGGGAACTCATGTAATATGGTTTAACAAAGCCTACATACTACAATGAAACTTAACCTAAGTGTTTACGACCCATTACGACCCGTTTAGGTAGCTTATGCTACTTTAACGCGTCGTTCGCGTGAAACGCGTTCGGACCGTCTAACTAGTCCTATGACAAGTGTTATATGCCTAAACATGTTACATAATCAGTTATGTGACAAAAGTTTAGGTTACATATGCTTAATTACCAATTATACATGAAAAGGGTATTCTGGTAATTTACCTAAGGCATATAAACTACCTATCATACAACTACTTAAACGATGTGACCATAAGGTATAACCTCGGAAGGTTATTCCCTATACACTATGGTCACCTAATGTATTTGGTCGAATCCTAATGATCGACCAAATGGGTCGGGTTCGAAGGTATAAGCGATTTATTAGATCGCTTACCCTACGACCCTAGACAATGTGGTAATCAGTAGGCATAGTCCCAAGGGACTATAACCAACGTGATTACACTCACGTTACGAAGTTCAAACGAACTTCGCATTGACCATAAATTGGTCAACGCAGAAAGTCAAACAAAGTTTGACTTTCAGACTCGAAAAGCAATAAAAGAACGAAAGAATACTTACGAAGGGTCCCCGAATGCTAATCTAGATTGAAATAACTCAGGTATGAAACAACGGTTCCAACTTAGAGTCTTTAAGATCAGATTCTAGTGATTTTGAAGCAATGGGGGGTGGGGTATTTATAGTTTTCGGGTAACCGTTAAGATCGTTTCATGGAAACCGTGCTCGAATCTTGTGCGTACACTTGTTGGAAAGTTATGGTGGCTAAAAATGGGTTCTAATCAGCTGAAAGGGCAATTGAGAATGTGTGGTTGTGGATCAAACAGCTGGAATCTGCTGACTATTCGTTATTATCTGATCAGAGAGGCTGACACAGCCCGCTTCAGGAAATACCAAAACTCAGGCGGGCCGCCTGGACATGTCTGATCAGAAATAAGTTTCAGAAATGACTGTTTTGGTCCCTGCACGTGTTAAAGGCCATTCCCGACACTTCTAAGGCCCGTAAAGCCAACTTTAAGGCCCTAAAATGATGCCTAATCATTTTGTACATGAAACATGCTCAAAAATATGTCGGGTTTCAGTTCGTTTGGTCGTACGAACGCGATGTTCGCTTAATTACGACGGAATGCGCATAAGCGCGAAAAACGATCCAAAATGCGTGACAAATGGATTTTTCTTATGCCAAACACTAAAATAAAATGTTTTAGTGCTTACATAAATTTTTGGATGTCCGGATGTATTCAGAACGTAAGTTATGCGCGAAAGTGCAAACTTGTGCACTTTTTGACGCTTTTAGTCCCTGAATGACCCAAAAGTTTATTTTAGCACACCGAACCCCTTAAAGCCTATTTCTAAGCTATGTAAAGGATATTTAAGGTGTGTTTAACTTATGGTCATGTTCCGGAATGTTTGTTACAGTTCAAATTGGTATACTTTCGCAGTTTGTCAAGTTTAGTCCCCTGTAAGCGATTTAACTTGTTTTTGCCATAGCAAAGCCTTTAAAACTTATTTCTAAGTTATGTAAAGGTTATTTAAGGTATGTTAAGTATATTTGACTATTCCGGAGTGTTCGTTGCATTAAACTAGTTATATTTACGCATCAGTGCGCGTATAACCTTCCAGAAAGCGATTTAGAGCTTGAAATCGAACAAGAATTGATATGTGCAAATGATACACATATTTATATAGATCCCAAGTATGAAATACAATATTTCATTGGCTTGGTAGTTGTTTGATGGTCGCAGTGACACAGGTGTCACAGTCTCCCCTACTTTAGGAAATTTCGTCCCGAAATTTATTCGTAGGAGTATATTTGTGACTTTGTGTCAAATAACCACCAGAGATATGTAAGGCATAATCCTGTCATTTCCTTAACGGACATTCTTCAGAATGAAAATGAACAGACGGAGTCATTTTCCTCAATGAGTATTCTTCAGAAGCGGAAATGAAGGAATAAACAAACGTGGATTCATTTCCTCAACAGGAAATCTTCAGAAACGTAAAATGAACTTACGGAGTCATTTTCAACGGGTGTGTCATCAGAAATGGAAATGAAAAGGAGAAACAAACGGATATTCATTTCCTCAACGGACAAATCTTCAGAAATGAAAATGAACTTACGGAGTCATTTTCAACGGGTGTGTCATCAGAAATGGAAATGAAAAGGAGAAACAAACGGATATTCATTTCCTCAACGGACAAATCTTCAGAAACGAAAATGAACAAACGGAGTCATTTTCAACGGGTGTGTCATCAGAAATGGAAATGAAAAGGAGAAACAAATGGATATTCATTTCCTCAATGGACAAATCTTCAGAAACGAAAATGAACAAACGGAGTCATTTTCAACGGGTGCTTCCTCAGAAATGGAAATGAATAGAGTTAACTTCTAGGCACATGACAAGGCTCGCTGTGGTTTCTGTGCACTAAATTCCATAATTATGTATGCATCCATAATTACGTAATTCCTTGCATAGTCCGCACAGTTTGTCTTGTAATGTTCATATGCACATAATCACATAGTTGTTTAACTTGGTTATTAATTTGTTATCGATTGAGAATGGATATGGAAATCAGTCGATGGACTTCAATGTCCTCTGGGATCTATCTGGAGAGATAGGAAGATCTCCCAAAATTCGATTTTGTTTTCAAAGGAATGTAATCTTCGAATTAAGGAACATAACAATTTTAGGATTTACGGAAATACCCTTAGGTACCCTATTAAGGATTCATAGTGGTACTTTGGGTATTCGTCCAGTGTTGTAACTTGCGCCTTGTACTTCGTTTCCTTAGAATAAATGGGTACTTAGGAATTTCGTGGAAACGCAAGAGATCATAGAATGGGAAAATTTTTGGGGGTAGTTTGTTCTTCAAGGAATAAGGTTCCTTGAATGTCGGTATTGTAAGAGATATGTTGTTTATACATGCAACCACATAAATACATTGTAATGTAAATAAAAGATTTATTTATAAACAATGATAACAACTGTTTCATGGGCCTTGACAACAAAAGAAAATAATACATAAGACGTGATTATTTCTAAACGATGTTGTCGGTCAGATGCTCATCCCTGTGCTGGATTTGCATTAGCAAGCTTTGGGCAATTTCTTCGGAAATGACCCATCTCGCCACAGTTGAAGCAAGAACCTGGTAGAAAACGACCTTGAGCGGTATTATTGCCAGCTTGGTTTGGTGCAGCTGCAGCTGGGCAAACTCTTGTTGTATGGCCTGTAAGTCCACAAGTTTGGCATTTGCGGCACTTTACATTGGCATGATGATGGAGGCTACATTGGTTGCACAAGGGTGCAGTTCCATTGTATGGCTTCCTAGCAGGGGGTTGAGCTGGTTGGTTGGGGACGGCTTGATCATTGTGAGTAACCATGGCGAAGTTCTGAGAAGCCTTTCGCTTCTTTGACTTCTTAGGGGATCCAGTCTGTTCATCCATGGTCTTTGATTCCTCGATTGGGTTCGATTCCTCGACCGGTTTCTTGTCACCTTTTCGGAAAAGTTTACCTTTCCTGATCTTTGATTCAGTCAAGGTTGCAGATAGCTCAATGGCCTGTCTAACTGTAGTAGGGTTGCTACCAGTCACAATGTCTTGTATTAAGTCAGGGAGGCCATCAATGTACTTTTCGATTGCCTTATCCAAAGGCGTGACCATGTTTGGGCATAACAGACTTAACTCCTCATAACGGTCCGTGTAGGCTCGATGCTCACCGCTGTCTTGCTCAAGATTGTCGAATTCCCTTTCCAAGGCCCTGATCTCGTGACGAGGACAGAGTTCCTTCATCATAAGGGTCCTAAGTTCAGCCCATGTCTGTGCTAGAGCAACTTCTGCACCACGATCTCTCATAACCCCGTTCCACCACGTAAGGGCTCTCTTCTGGAACACACTCGAAGCAAACTCGACCTTGCGATTGTCAGGACACTGCACGTGGTGGAAAGTATTCTCAATGCTCTCGAACCATTGAAGAAGCCCAGTCGCTCCCTCAGAACCACTAAACTTGAGTGGTTTCGCCGAGTTAAAACTCTTGAAATTGCATGGACCAATGTTGTTGTTGTTGGCTTGGTTCCATTGAGCAAAGAGGTTTGGGAATTGAGCAGCCATTTGTTGTGCAATGATTTCTGCCAGTTCGGCAGTCGCTATCTGGTTTTCGCGTCGAGGAGGCATTCTAAAAGAGGAAACATGAAAGGAAACGAGTGAGAGAATTAGACGAAAAGAATGAGATGAAACAAATCTGATGAAAGCAAGGATAGTGGTCATTTGTTTGTTACTACAAAGCAACAAACGACCCCGGTGATTAATCAAAGTAAATAGGTCAAAAATAATGTATCGCGAAGACATGCTCGCCTATAAGTGAACACTCATCCCAAGAATTCCTAGGTAAGCACAACTGGTCTCGCGTCTGATGAGATGTATACGAAGTGCTTGCCTAGACAGAAAACCCAGAATACAGGCATTCACCCTTCCAGTTTGCACGTGTTCACATTATTTAAAACCCAAAACCTTGACGAGATTTTGAAAACTCAAGGGGGTTCAAAACCATATAACAGAGGGTTCAAAACCTTACAATAGAGGGTTCAAAACCTAGTAATCAATCATCCTAGAACAGATGATTAGTTTTCGAAGCGGTTGTGAAATTTATGTTCTTGTTGTGGTCGTCGCCTAAGGATAGGTGACGGTATTGTTTTATGACTAAACGCAAGTAAACTCGCATTAGGGTCCTAGAAAGGTTATAGACTAGGTCAAAGCATTACTAATAACCTAATTCCCTATAACCATTGGCTCTGATACCATCTTTTCTGTCACACCCCGACCACGTAGAACATACAAAACGTGGCGGAAACATCGGGGAGTGTTGTAACAGAATTAATTGTTTCAAATCCATGGCAATTGAAGTTTCGTTTTATTAATCAAATATGAAAGATTACATTGTTTTAAACAAGAACCAAAGAGTACATAACATAAAGTAACTAGTTCTTGTCTCGTTTTAAGTCACTAAGGCACAAGTCCGCCTAAGTATGTCTTGATAAGTCCTATGCATCATCTCCTGAAAACACATGTGAAAATAGGTACGTCAGCATAAAAATGCCTGTGAGATACATAGGTTTGTGAAAATTGGTTTCATGACTTATGTTTGAGAAAATGTTTAGTCATGAACCTTGTAATTTGCTTTGTTTTGTAAATCATTTGAAAAACGATAAGATCGGATGATATGTATAAATAAGAGAATAATGTATGGTTAAATGAATAACCATTGTAAAATGAGTTTGTATAAGATAAGTTGTTTGTAAATCAATGTCTTGTGAAAAGTATGTTATTTGTATAAAATGTTATATGTCTCAAACTGAAATGATTCAAATAACGCTACGATATGTAATACCATACAAACACTTATATATAGGAAGTACCAGCGGCGTATCCACCATGCTTGTATCATATTACACACGCATCGTTACTTAATCACTTAATCAAACCAAACCACCAAAGTAATGTTTAACAATTGTAGAAATGTTTATGTATGGTCAAATACAGTTCACACGGTTCACAGATACAAACGGTTCACAGATACAAACGGTTCACAGATACAAACGGTTCACAGATACAAACGGTTCATATAATCAAATGGTTACGACGGTTCACATAGTCAAATAGTTACAATGGTTCAAAATGTAGTATAATGTGTTCATATGCTGGATGAGCACATGCAACAGAAATGCAATGTAAAACAATGTACTAAGTATGCACACAATGGACATACATAGCATGAAATGTAATGTAGAACGATGTACTAAGTACGCACACAATGGGCATACATAGCATGTAATGTAAAACGATGTACTAAGTACGCACACAATGGGCATACATAGCATATAATGTAATGAAATCATGTACTATAATGTACTAACGAACATAGCAGGTATATGATGTGAAAACAGGAAAGCATGAAAGTAACAAGTAGGCACATGTGTTTCACCCAAAAACAGTTTGGAAAACAGTAAAAGAGGGGTCTATGTACTCACTTGAGATTGCTCAGAAGTCCTAAGATAACCACCAAGCAATGCTAGAGATCTCGGAATCAAACGGCACCTAATATAGGTAACTGTGTTAAAAAACCAGACCTAGATCGGAAGATCGGACAGAATGAGGGTTCGTAAACCAAACGAGTATGGAAACTCATGTAATATGGTTTAACAAAGCCTACATACTACAATGAAACTTAACCTAAGTGTTTACGACCCATTACGACCCGTTTAGTTAGCTTATGCTACTTTAACGCGTCGTTCGCGTGAAACGCGTTCGGACCGTCTAACTAGTCCTATGACAAGTGTTATATGCCTAAACATGTTACATAATCAGTTATGTGACAAAAGTTTAGGTTACATATGCTTAATTACCAATTATACATGAAAAGGGTATTCTGGTAATTTACCTAAGGCATATAAACTACCTATCATACAACTACTTAAACGATGTGACCATAAGGTATAACCTCGGAAGGTTATTCCCTATACACTATGGTCAACTAATGTATTTGGTCGGATCCTAATGATCGACCAAATGGGTCGGGTTCGAAGGTATAAGCGATTTATTAGATCGCTTACCCTACGACCCTAGACAACGTGGTAATCAGTAGGCATAGTCCCAAGGGACTATAACCAACGTGATTACACTCACGTTGCGAAGTTCAAACGAACTTCGCATTGACCATAAACTGGTCAACGCAGAAAGTCAAACAAAGTTTGACTTTCAGACTAGAAAAGACTCGAAAAGCAATAAAAGAACGAAAGAATACTTACGAAGGGTCTCCGAATGCTAATCTAGATCGAAATAACTCAGGTATGAAACAATGGTTCCAACTTAGAGTCTTTAAGATCAGATTCTAGTGATTTTGAAGCAATGGGGGGTGGGGTATTTATAGTTTTCGGGTAACCGTTAAGATCGTTTCATGGAAACCGTGCTCGACTCTTGTGCGTACACTTGTTGGAAAGTTATGGTGGCTAAAAATGGCTTCTAATCAGCTGAAAGGGAAATTGAGAATGTGTGGTTGTGGATCAAACAGCTGGAATCTGCTGACTGTTCGTTATTATCTGATCAGAGAGGCTGACGCGGCCCGCTTCAAGATATACCAAAACTCAGGCGGGCCGCCTGGACATGTCTGATCAGAAATAAGTTTCAGAAATGACTATTTTGGTCCCTGCACGTGTTAAAGGCCATTCCCGACACTTCTAAGGCCCGTAAAGCCCACTTTAAGGCCCTAAAATGATGCCTAATCATTTTGGACATGAAACATGCTCAAAAATATGTCGGGTTTCAGTTCGTTTGGTCGTACGAACGCGATGTTCGCTTAATTACGACGGAATACGCATAAGCGCGAAAAACGATCCAAAATGCGTGACGAATGGATTTTTCTTATGCCAAAAACTAAAATAAAATGTTTTAGTGCTTACATAAATTTTTGGATGTCCGGATGTATTCAGAACGTAAGTTATGCGCGAAAGTGCAAACTTGTGCACTTTTTAACGTTTTTAGTCCCTGAATGACCCAAAAGTTTATTTTAGCACACCGAACCCCTTAAAGCCTATTTCTAAGCTATGTAAAGGATATTTAAGGTGTGTTTAACTTATGGTCATGTTCCGGAATGTTTGTTACAGTTCAAATTGGCATACTTTCGCAGTTTGTCAAGTTTAGTCCCTGTAAGCGATTTAACTTGTTTTTACCATACCAAAGCCTTTAAAACTTATTTCTAAGTTCTGTAAAGGTTATTTAAGGCATGTTAAGTATATTTGACTATTCCGAAGTGTTCGTTGCATTAAACTGGTTATATTTACGCATCAGTGCGCGTATAACCTTCCAGAAAGCGATTTAGAGCTTGAAATCGAACAAGAATTGATATGTGCAAATGATACACATATTTATACAGTTCCCAAGTATGAAATACAATATTTCATTGGCTTGGTAGTTGTTTGATGGTCGCAGTGACACAGGTGTCACATTGATGCTGGACTGGATTGAGCCATGTTGAACATCTCCAGAACACCATTCACGTATTTGGTTTGATGAATGAAGATTCCTTCGGGCATTTGCTCCACCTACAGCCCTAGGAAGAACTTCATCTCCCCCATCGAACTCATCTCAAACTTCTTCTTCATAACATTCTCAAATTCTTTACACAAGTCATCATTTGTCGAACTGAAAATGATATCATCAGCGTAGATCTGCATGATTAAGAGATGGCCTGCAACTTCCTTTGTGAACAGAGTGCTATCAACTGTCCCTCTGGTGAACCCGTTGGCTAGCAGATGTTGGGAAAGCGTCTCATACCAGGCTCTCGGGGCCTGGTGTAGTCCGTAAAGCGCTTTATCCAGAAGATAGACTTTGTTCTTGTGTAGTGGATCAGTGAAACCCGACGGTTGTCCCACATACACTTCTTCTTTGATTTTTCCATACAGGAATGCAGATTTCACATCAAGTTGGTAGACTTTGAATCCTTTCCACGACGCGAACGCCAGGAAGATCCTAATAGCCTCAAGAGTAGCAACAGGCGCATAAACTTCATCATAGTCAATGCCTTCTTGCTGACTAAATCCATGTACTACCAAACGTGCTTTGTTTCGAACTACGACTCCTCTATCGTCTCTTTTGCACTTGAATACCCACTTTGTCTTTATCAGCTTCTGGTTTTCAGGAAGGTCTACTAATCTCCAAACACCCAGTTTCTCGAACTGCTGCAGCTCTTCCTGCATAGCGTTCACCCAGCTGTCTTCAGTTAAAGCTTCCTTATACATTATGGGTTCAATCTGCGATATAAAACACTTAAGTGAGAATTCTTCCTGTAAAGGAGTAACAGAAGTATAAAAACAAGTAAGTGCTCTGTTGATCTGTTCCCGCGTCTTTACTCGGCTCTGAAGATCACCAATTATCTGCTCTGAAGGATGATAAGACAAAGTTCTTGGCATTGCAGTGTCAGGCACATTAACTTCCGATTGCAAGTTCGTGATGTCTTGATCACCGGTGTGATCCTCAGCTTCTGTCGTTGCAACATCTGGTTCCTCGTCAAAAGTTGGACCGGATTCCGATTCTGAGTCGTCAGAATTATCAAATGTTGGAGCTGGTTCTTCTGGGTCTTCGTGTGTCGTTCCACTTAGACCGGCCTCGTGATCATTAGTACCCACGTCGGGTTGAGAAACTACTAACGGTCTTGGCACCTGATCTTGTGAATCAGATTGTTGCTGTTGGTATAACAGTACGAGTTCCTCGATACTTGGCTCAGTTGGAAGTTGGAAGGACTCCCAGAGTTTGTCATAATCGAACATGAATCTTTGTCCGGGAAGTTGTGGTGGGGCAGTATGCTTCTGACAATCCACATGCTGAACTTGAATTGTCTTCCCTAGGCATGGTACGAACACTCTCTTCAGCGGGCTCGCGTAACCTACAAAGAAACCCTCATTAGATTTTGCACCAAATTTGCCATCTTGATCTATAAAAGTACACGGAGATCCAAACGGTTCCAAAAACTTCAAGTTTGGTTTGTAACGATGAAGAAGTTCAAAACACGTTTTCTTGAATTTCTTTACTGTCAGAACGCAATTCAATGTATAGCACGCTGATGCCACTGCTTCACTCTAGAAAAATATTGGCAAATTGGAATCAGCGAGCATTGTTCGAGCTGTTTCAATCAAGGTGCGATTCTTTCTTTCAGCTACACCATTCTGCTGTGGAGTGTATGGTGCACTGAATTCATGAAGAATCCCTTTTTCATTACAGAACTCAAGCATGCGATTATTCTTGAATTCCGTTCGATTATCACTTCGTATTCTCCTGATCGGCAGCTTATACAGCGTTTCCATCTTCTTGAACAAGATCATCAACGACTCAAAAGTTTGGTCTTTTCTTTCCATGCATACTACCCACGAAAACCTTGTGAAGTCATCAGTAACCACCAGACAGTCTAAATCTCCGCTAACGCTTTTTACATTGACAGGCCCGAACAAGTCCATGTGCAACCTTTCAAGCGGGACTCTGATTGAATTCAACAGCTTATGTGGATGCGACTTCCTCGTTTGTTTTCCTTTCTTGCACTCTATACAATCATCATTCAAATGAAAGTTTTTCAAATTTACACCTTCAACTAAATCATTGTGTACAAGAAAGTTCATTTTACGCACATGAATGTGGCCCATCTTTCGATGCCACATTTTCGACTCTTTTTCAGTCGCTTTGGTTTTCATCACAAAACATTGTTTCTGATGATCTGTT
Organism: Helianthus tuberosus; assembly: GCA_030545235.1. NCBI lineage: Eukaryota > Viridiplantae > Streptophyta > Magnoliopsida > Asterales > Asteraceae > Helianthus > Helianthus tuberosus. The sequence goes on from JARYGA010036277.1 coordinate 94,380, forward strand.
GTTGTTGCGACACTCATATCAAGAATATACAAGTCATTTTCTCGTGGAGCTCGCAACAACTGTAGGATCGTTATCGGACCCGAAACGAGTCGATCAGAGGTGTTCTACTCAAAATGAAAGACGGAAACAGACATGATGAGTTGAATTCAACAAGATATTCACTAAAACTGTCTTGTATATAGATTCTGATATGATTACAGTTCTGAAGACACTTCGACAGAGCTTCGCCGTCGGAAACACCCAAACTAATTTTCACTCCAAATGACACAACCTATCATCTATTTATAGATTTCTGATTCCGCTTGAACATGACTCAAGTGGAATCATATTACAAGCGAAATTACCATCTAAACAAAAGCAGCAGCTTCAAGCGAAATAAGCATCTTCAAGCGGAATTCCACTTTCAAGCGGGATTAGCTTGTAAACTTGATTTCTTGAACTTCGTGCCCTGAGCAATGCAAGACTCGATACAAGACAAAGTCGACAGACGTATGCACCAACAGACTCCCCCTCGGATGTTGACGAGTCTTATGTGTCGAGTCTTCAATGTCTTCAGTCTTTATCAGTCTGATCGTTCTCTGAAGTATCTTGACAGTGTAAATATCCTCAAAACTTTATCTCTTTCTCCTCTTCAGCATCAACAGACTCCCCTCGAACAATCTTTCCTTGGATGTTGATTGCAATTTAGCTTTCTCTGAATCCGGATCATGACCTGGCTCTATACTCAGACTTCAGAATCCAGGTTATCCTGCACATCCTCTACCCAAAAGTAAATTTTCAACTTTAACAGAATTCTTTTAACAAAAACCACATTTATTGTGAGGTAGATATGATTATAACAGTTTTAAACACTGATGAACCACTTGTAGAATATACATTATCAAAAATTTTCTCATTTAGACACACACACCCCCTCACCACATGCTCATCATGTTAAGCACTTGGAATTTTAAAAATCAGCTTTCCAATATCAGTTGTCGAATTTTTTTTTGATTTTTTCAAAATTTATGCTAAAACACACTAAAATCTTTTTGGATTTTTGAATGAAATGGAATGCAGTAAAGAAATATATACATACAATATTTTTGTGAGTTTATGTAAGAGGATCATATCAGTTTTTGACAAGTTGTCACACCCCCAAAATCCACCATGCGGAGTATCACCGCTTGGAGACGTGACGTGACCAGGATCGAGCCACCAATCATAATGTGACACCCCAGGAAAACTTCGCAAACTTGCTCGGGGAGCCGCGATACGATACAGGTAAACGTCACACCACTAGCTTCCTCAGTAACCGCATGCTAAATTTCGGGACGAAATTTCTTTCAAGTTGGGGATAATGTGACAACCCGAGTTTCCGACTTTCATTTTCGCATTAAGTGCACGTTGACTTTGACTGTTAGTTGTTTGACTTGTTTAACTTGTAACTGTACACGTTATATTATAATAAAACGCATTGTGTTTGTATGATTTTGTGTTTGGTTGCATAACATGAAACACCTGTTGAAAACTTAAACTGTTTAACACACGAAAGGACCCGACGAAACAGACTATTTCGCCATATACATCCCGACGAAACAAGATGTGTTTCGCCATCAAGCAACTCGACGAAACAGTGTGTTTCGCCATTGAACTTCACGACGAAACTGATTTGTTTCGCCGGCCCACTGATTCGCAAAGCCCATTAAGGGCCCAGAACGGTAATTCGTGTATATTAACGTAAACCGACTTCCTGTTTCACACTTTTAACAAAAATCGAAACCCTAGAACTCTCCACTCTGTGAAGGCGATAACCATCGTTCACCATCATCCCTAGCTCTCGAATCCTTGTTCCTTCATCTCGAATCGGTTAGTGTGTGTTTGTTAGTCGATTCTATGTTTCTGTATTGTATAGATTCTTGCTGGTGCATATGATTGATGTGTGTTACTGCTGTGATGAGTGTATGATGGTGATGATATAGATTTCGATGTGTATGATATGATGTAGTAGGATATATATAAATGATATGCGAAACTTGATACAATCGAATGCTCGGTTCTGAATGATTGTTTATATGGCCTGATTCTGATTACATTAGTATCTTGATAGGGAATTGATGTGATGATGTTGTATGTTATTTGATATGCTATACACATAAACTAGGGTTTATGCTAGACAATGATTCTTGGATGGTTGATTTATGATGATTCGATATGCACAATGATCTTCATATGATTTCTGTTATTGTTGACGGCTGCTAGAATGATTAGGGTTTATGCGTTATTCGCATCTGCTGTAACTGTTGTCTGCGAAGCTGAACTGTCCGACGAAACAGGACTCTCGGCGAAACAGAATGTGTTTCGCCAAGAGTCATCGACGAATTAGAATCCTGTTTCGCCAATTAAGACCACGACGAAACAGAACGTGTTTCGTCAACTGTGTGTTTCGCCAACTTATGTGTTTCGTCAATATCTGTGTTTCGCCAACATGTGTGTTTCGCCGAATAGCTGATCTGTGCAGGAACTTGAGTTAATTCTGTTAAGTGTTAACTGGAATATGTAACTGCTGTTAAATGTTAAACATGACTGGTATGATTGTGATTACGTGTTACCTGCTTACACATGAACAACTTAAACACAAACTGATTATGTATACGTGCGTACTTTAGGACGTGATTGATTAACTATGAGCATACTTAGCATACCGAGCAAACTCAGGTGAGTTCACACTCTTTCTAAGGCATGGGATTCCCGGTGGTTTGGGAACGGGTTAAGAAACTAAAATGGAACCTACATATCCTCCTTGGGTAGGATATGTACCGCCATCCTCCATGGGTAGGATGCCAATATTAATCCTGCGTATTCTCCTTGGGTAGAATACGTACGTTCGTCCTCCTTGGGTAGGACAACAACCTTAACGTACGTAAAACCTACGTACACTCACACTCGCTACGGTCCTTGGATCAAGAAGGGCGCGTACAAATACGACTAGTCTACACATGGGAAGCCCCCACTAATCTTCGCACAGATGCCTGAAAAGGCCGCGATACGGCCACAACCTTCGCACAGATGCCTGAAAGGGCCGCGATACGGCCACTAACCTTCGCACAGATGCCTGGAGGGCCGCGATACAAATGTAACTATTCTAGAGAACATGGGAAACCCCCACTAAACTTCGCAAAAATGCCTAGAGGGCTGCGATACCATTACTTACGATACATGAATGCTAAACGAACTTACGATTTACGATACGAACACTATAACTGAACTATTAACTGTGAACTCGCTCAACTAGTTGTTGACTCTCTATTACATGCCTTGCAGGGCTATTGGTACTCTTGGAGCTTGCACGGGAGGCGCGGTCGTTGTGGGCACGGATTGTGGATGTTTTGATAAAAACTTTATGACTCTTTAAACTAAACACTTGTGTTGGATGTTTATAACTATGCTTCCGCTACCTATGCTATGCTTTTGATTTAACACCAATTGTATTGTGGTGGACTACGTTTACTTTTACTGATTACTTATATGTTCAATATGATTGGTGGCTTGATCCTGGTCATGTCACGCCTCCAAGCGGTGGTACTCCGCGTGTGGATTTTGGGGGTGTGACAGATTGGTATCAGAGCCATTGGTTATAGAGAACTCGGTTTTAATAAGGGGAAAACGATTTTGTTAAAACCAGACTATAACCAGAACAGTGCTCTCAACGATCCACAACGACGCTTCGCTCCACGTGCAAGGCTCAACATCCTAGGTACTACTATTCATGTTACTTTACCTACTTGCTAGAATTACATAGAACTTTGCTCGTGGTATGCTCAGATTACAAGAACCTACTATATGTTATTGCTTGAGAATACTTGTGTGCTCACTTTCTTCGCACTATTCGCGAACCTCTCACCCACATGTTCTCCTTGATGGCAAGATCATGAGTGGACGCGTTAACCTAACTTAAGCCCAGTTGGCGGCTTCGATCACTGAACAAGTTACTGCAGCACTCGCAGCTGCCCAGGCAGGAGGTGTAACCTACCATCACCACTTACTCTAGGATCTTTAGATCCTACTCTCGTAACTCAACACTTGTGCTTAATTTTGATTACTCTTACGCACACGACAAGTTAACACGCTCAGCCACCTGAATGCACATACAAGACTTTTTTTTTTTTTTTTTATGGATTGTCGTCCTACTACTTTTAGCGACACTGAAGGAGCTGTTGGACTCCTCCATTAGTTCGAGGAACTCGAATCGGTCTTCGAGTGTGTGAATGACCCGAGGCTCGTAAGGTGAAATATGCCACTGATATTCTCGAAGGCACTGCGCAAACTTGGTGGAACGCGCAAGTTACGACACTGGGGCTGGCGGCTGCTATGCCACCCCATGGAATGATTTTAAGGAACCTATCAAACGTGAATACAATAGTTATGATGCGACAAGCTTGGTCATGGAGTCAAGGATGGTAGAAACTCACGTCCTGCAAACCAGAACCAACAACAACAGCCACAAGATCTATAGAATCAGCAGCAACAGCAGGGTAACAAGGGATGTTATCAGTGTGGTGCTGAAGGTCACTTCAAGAGACACTGCCCACGGTTGAACCAGAACCAGAATCAGAACCACAACCAAGGAAACGGGGACTAGGGAAGACAACGGGGGTAATAACGACGGCAATGGTGCCAGGGGTCGAGTGTTCGTGATTGGTCAGGGTGATACTAGGAGTGACCCCAGCGTTGCGATAGTTTCGACATCGTCATTAGTATGGATTGGTTATCCCAACAACAAGCAGAGATCCTATGCAAGGAGAAGATCATTCGCATTCCCCGTACTGGCAAAGAACCTCTTGAAGTTCAAGGCGACAAGAGTGGTGTCGTGAGTGGCATCATCTCCTTCTTGAAGGCACAGAAGTGTTTGCGAAAGGGCCACTCAGCTATATAAGCACTCGTTTCTGATAAATCGATGAAAGAGAAAAAGATTGAGGATATTCCTGTAGTACGCGATTTTCCTCAAGTGTTTCCTGAAGAGTTACCTGGGTTACCGCCTCATCGCCAGGTCGAATTCTAGATCGAGCTAGTTCCAGGAGCAGCACCCATAGCTCGAGCACCCTATCGCTTAGCTCCAACTGAATTGGAAGAACTGTCAAAGCAGCTACAAGAACTCTTGGAAAAGGGTTTTATACGTCCTAGCTCTTCGCCTTGGGGAGCTCCAGTGTTATTCGTAAGGAAGAAAGACGGTACGTTCAGGATGTGTATAGACTACCGTGAACTCAACAAGGTGACGATCAAGAATCGTTATCCTCTTCCGCGCATAGATGATTTATTCGACCAGCTGCAAGGGTCGAGCTACTACTCCAAGATAGACTTAAGGTCAGGGTACCATCAGCTGAGAGTCCGGGATGAGGACGTCTCCAGAACAGCATTCAGAACTCGCTACGGTCATTATAAGTTTTTGGTCATGCCATTCGGGCTAACGAACGCGCCTGCGGTTTTCATGGATCTTATGAACAGGGTGTGCAAACCTTATCTTGACAAGTTTGTTATTGTTTTTATTGATGACATCCTAATTTATTCGAAGAATCGGGAGGAACACGAACAGCATTTACGACTTATTTTGGAACTCCTTCGAACGGAACAGCTGTACGCTAAGTTTTCAAAATGCGACTTCTGGCTTCGTGAAGTCCACTTCTTAGGCCACGTGGTAAACCAGGATGGGATTCATGTCGATCCATCCAAGGTGGATTCGATCAAGAGCTGGCCTGCACCTCGCACACCAACTGAAATACGCCAATTCTTGGGTTTGGCGGGTTACTACAGACGGTTCATCAAAGACTTCTCGAGGATTGCTCAGCCGCTTACACTACTGACACAGAAAGGTGTTGTTTACCGTTGGAGTAATGCACAGGAAACAGCGTTCCAACACTTAAAGGATAGACTTTGTAGCGCACCTATCCTCTCATTGCCGGAAGGCACGGACGATTTTGTAGTCTACTGCGATGCATCTATCCAGGGTCTTGGATGGGTATTGATGCAACGGGATAAGTTATTGCTTATGCTTCTCGCCAACTTAAGATTCACGAACGGAATTACACTACACACGATTTAGAACTGGGAGCGGTTGTTTTTGCACTTAAGTTATGGCGACACTACTTGTACGGTACCAAATGTGCTATCTACACTGACCACAGAAGCCTCGAACATATATTTAAACAGAAGGAACTGAATATGCGACAACGTCGATGGGTCGAGTTACTGAACGATTACGAATGTGCTATAAAGTACCATCCAGGCAAGGCCAATGTGGTGGCCGACGCCCTCAGTCGAAAGGATACTATACCTAGGCGTGTACGAGCGTTGCAACTCACTATTCAGTCTAGTCTTCCTTCACAGATACGAGATGCTCAGGTAGAAGCATTGAAACCAGAAAACGTCAGGGCTGAAGCTCTACGCGGTTCAAGGCAACGGTTAGAACCAAGGACAGACGGCGCCTACTATGTAACCGGACGCATCTGGGTCCCACTCTATGGTAATTTACGCGAGCTTGTAATGGATGAAGCTCATAAGTCTCGCTACTCAGTACATCCTGGTTCAGATAAGATGTACCACGACCTCAGAACTACATACTGGTGGCCTAGCATGAGAGCTCACATAGCCACTTACGTTAGCAAGTGTTTGACTTGTGCGCGAGTCAAAGCGGAATATCAGAAACCATCAGGCCCACTCCAACAACCTGAGATACCACAATGGAAATGGGAGCAAATTTCCATGGATTTTGTTACTGGCCTGCCTAGATCTCAACGTGGGAATGATACTATTTGGGTGATCGTTGATCGACTCACCAAGTCTGCTCACTTCTTGGCTATCAAGGAAACGGATAAGTTCTCCACTTTAGCAGACGTATACCTTAAGGAAGTTGTCTCGAGGCACGGGGTGCCCACATCTATTATCTCTGATCGTGATGCACGTTTTACTTCAGAACTGTGGCAAGCAATGCACAAATCTTTTGGCTCTCGATTAGACATGAGCACAGCTTATCATCCTCAGACAGATGGGCAGTCTGAGCGCACTATTCAAACTCTAGAAGACATGCTTCGGGCGTGCGTAATTGACTTTGGCAAAGGCTGGGAAAAACATCTGCCACTTGTGGAATTTTCGTACAACAACAGTTACCACACCAGCATTAAAGCTGCTCCATTTGAGGCATTGTACGGGCGTAAATGCCGATCACCTCTTTGTTGGGCAGAGGTGGGTGACAGTCAGATCACAGGTCCGGAAATGGTAGTTGATACTACTGAAAAGATTGCTCAAATACGACAACGCATGGCGGCAGCACGTGACCGTCAGAAAGTATACGCTGATAAGAACAGGAAAATACTCGAATTCCAAGTTGGGGATCGAGCACTACTCAAGGTGTCACCCTGGAAGGGTGTTGTTCGTTTTGGCAAACGAGGCAAGCTCAATCCACGATACGTTGGACCATTTGAAGTCATAGAAAAGATAGGCAAAGTGGCCTACAGACTGAACTTACTAGCTGAACTCAGTGCAGTTCACAACGTTTTTCATGTGTCGAATCTGAAGAAGTGGCAGTCAGATGAGACCTTCATAGTTCCTTTGAAGGAGCTCACTATCGACGAACGGTTGCATTTCGTCGAAGAACCAGTTGAAATCACGGACCGGGATGTTAAGGTCCTCAAGAACACCAGAATACCTCTTGTTCGAGTTCGTTGGAACTCCCGTCGCGGCCCAGAGTTCACCTGGGAGCGCGAAGATCAAATGGAACTCAAATATCCCCAGTTGTTCGAAAACAATGCAACTACTACTGAGGCTGAAGCTACTACAGAATTTCGGGACGAAATTCCAAATCAACGGGGGGATAATGTGACACCCCAGGAAAACTTCGCAAACTTGCTCGGGGAGCCGCGATACGATACAGGTAAACGTCACACCACTAGCTTCCTCAGTAACCGCATGCTAAATTTCGGGACGAAATTTCTTTCAAGTTGGGGATAATGTGACAACCCGAGTTTCCGACTTTCATTTTCGCATTAAGTGCACGTTGACTTTGACTGTTACTTGTTTGACTTGTTTAACTTGTAACTGTACACGTTATATTATAATAAAACGCATTGTGTTTGTATGATTTTGTGTTTGGTTGCATAACATGAAACACCTGTTGAAAACTTAAACTGTTTAACACACGAAAGGACCCGACGAAACAGACTATTTCGCCATATACATCCCGACGAAACAAGATGTGTTTCGCCATCAAGCAACTCGACGAAACAGTGTGTTTCGCCATTGAACTTCACGACGAAACTGATTTGTTTCGCCGGCCCACTGATTCGCAAAGCCCATTAAGGGCCCAGAACGGTAATTCGTGTATATTAACGTAAACCGACTTCCTGTTTCACACTTTTAACAAAAATCGAAACCCTAGAACTCTCCACTCTGTGAAGGCGATAACCATCGTTCACCATCATCCCTAGCTCTCGAATCCTTGTTCCTTCATCTCGAATCGGTTAGTGTGTGTTTGTTAGTCGATTCTATGTTTCTGTATTGTATAGATTCTTGCTGGTGCATATGATTGATGTGTGTTACTGCTGTGATGAGTGTATGATGGTGATGATATAGATTTCGATGTGTATGATATGATGTAGTAGGATATATATAAATGATATGCGAAACTTGATACAATCGAATGCTCGGTTCTGAATGATTGTTTATATGGCCTGATTCTGATTACATTAGTATCTTGATAGGGAATTGATGTGATGATGTTGTATGTTATTTGATATGCTATACACATAAACTAGGGTTTATGCTAGACAATGATTCTTGGATGGTTGATTTATGATGATTCGATATGCACAATGATCTTCATATGATTTCTGTTATTGTTGACGGCTGCTAGAATGATTAGGGTTTATGCGTTATTCGCATCTGCTGTAACTGTTGTCTGCGAAGCTGAACTGTCCGACGAAACAGGACTCTCGGCGAAACAGAATGTGTTTCGCCAAGAGTCATCGACGAATTAGAATCCTGTTTCGCCAATTAAGACCACGACGAAACAGAACGTGTTTCGTCAACTGTGTGTTTCGCCAACTTATGTGTTTCGTCAATATCTGTGTTTCGTCAATATCTGTGTTTCGCCAACATGTGTGTTTCGCCGAATAGCTGATCTGTGCAGGAACTTGAGTTAATTCTGTTAAGTGTTAACTGGAATATGTAACTGCTGTTAAATGTTAAACATGACTGGTATGATTGTGATTACGTGTTACCTGCTTACACATGAACAACTTAAACACAAACTGATTATGTATACGTGCGTACTTTAGGACGTGATTGATTAACTATGAGCATACTTAGCATACCGAGCAAACTCAGGTGAGTTCACACTCTTTCTAAGGCATGGGATTCCCGGTGGTTTGGGAACGGGTTAAGAAACTAAAATGGAACCTACATATCCTCCTTGGGTAGGATATGTACCGCCATCCTCCATGGGTAGGATGCCAATATTAATCCTGCGTATTCTCCTTGGGTAGAATACGTACGTTCGTCCTCCTTGGGTAGGACAACAACCTTAACGTACGTAAAACCTACGTACACTCACACTCGCTACGGTCCTTGGATCAAGAAGGGCGCGTACAAATACGACTAGTCTACACATGGGAAGCCCCCACTAATCTTCGCACAGATGCCTGAAAAGGCCGCGATACGGCCACAACCTTCGCACAGATGCCTGAAAGGGCCGCGATACGGCCACTAACCTTCGCACAGATGCCTGGAGGGCCGCGATACAAATGTAACTATTCTAGAGAACATGGGAAACCCCCACTAAACTTCGCAAACATGCCTAGAGGGCTGCGATACCATTACTTACGATACATGAATGCTAAACGAACTTACGATTTACGATACGAACACTATAACTGAACTATTAACTGTGAACTCGCTCAACTAGTTGTTGACTCTCTATTACATGCCTTGCAGGGCTATTGGTACTCTTGGAGCTTGCACGGGAGGCGCGGTCGTTGTGGGCACGGATTGTGGATGTTTTGATAAAAACTTTATGACTCTTTAAACTAAACACTTGTGTTGGATGTTTATAACTATGCTTCCGCTACCTATGCTATGCTTTTGATTTAACACCAATTGTATTGTGGTGGACTACGTTTACTTTTACTGATTACTTATATGTTCAATATGATTGGTGGCTTGATCCTGGTCATGTCACGCCTCCAAGCGGTGGTACTCCGCGTGTGGATTTTGGGGGTGTGACACATATTGAACAACATAATTAAGTAAATAAAACCAACCACAATACAATTGGTGACCAAAAGAGAGTAACCGATTTTAAGTTAACAGCGGAAGCATAAAACGTGAGTCCAAAACATAAGTTCATATTTCATAAGTTAAAAGTCCATAGCGTAGGTTTAATAAGTTCATAAGGATTTAATTATTAAGCACGGAACATAACAGTCCGTATCCCACAACAACCTCCTCCTCGTGCAAGCTCCATAAGCATATAGCAACCTGTAAGGCATGTAACAACGAGTCAACAACAAAGTTGAGTGAGTTCACGTTTGGTTGTTTAGTTTTAAGTTCTTTATGAAAAATGTGGTTTGACTTTCGTTGGCTTATTTGCCGTGAGGGTTACCCCATAGTTGAAAGTATGTTTAACCAGTTCCTTTTTATTACCCAAGCCATATCCATAATCAGTGGGGGCTTCACCATGTGAACTACTAGACCATACATATCGACAACTGACGAACAACAGTTGTGCCCTACATCAGTGTCTATCATCACTGATAGTTTGCCATAGTCCATTAGTACACGCCCGTCTAAACGGCACGGTGTGAGGTTTGTTAAACCTAATAGCGCTATTAACTAATGACCCGCTCGCCATTGGCCTCGGCGATTAAGTCGATATAAATTGAGGGACTTCATGATAGAGTTTTGTCTAGTAAGTTTTAAGGTTGTTGTCCTACCCAAGGAGGACGAACGTACGAATTCTACCCAAGGAGAATACGCAGAATTATTATTGGCATCCTACCTATGGAGGATGGCCGTACATATCCTACCCAAGGAGGATATGTAGATCCCGTTTTAATTTCTTTAACCCATTCCCAACCACCGGGAATCCCATGCCTTAGAAAGTGTGTGAACTCACCTTGGTTTGCTCAGTTAGATTCTCAAATATAGCTAATAGTCAAGGTTGGTCAATCACATATCCTAATATGATTACCAGTTAGTCAATTAGTGGTTTCAAATAGAGCACAAAGTTCCTACACGTATCTACTACGTAACATGCATTCACTTTAATAGTTCACGCTCATATAAACATTCCACCTATAGCAACTCAAGAACAAGCATACGATATTGCACATGTTACTTTCATTGACATATAACATGTTAGATCATCCTCAGATAACATACTCGACATTTAGACACGCAAATTACTACTTATGTCATTTCAGCTTAAATATTCAAAACCGGGTTGTTTTCGGCCATTTTAATAAAATAGTTAACTTATTCCAAAAATTACCAATTTTTTACAGAATGTCTTAACCGATCCAAATATTATTGTGTAAAAATATCGGGATCCGATTCATCACCAATATTTTTTAAAAAATCATTTTCCGGACTGCACTCAGATTTATCTTTTTCTGACTGTAGTCCATGGAATAATTTATTTAAAATTCATCGAAAGTCCGATTTACAAAATTCCAGTGGGAGGATTAAAATTCATCGAAAGTCCGATTTATCTTGTTCGATTGATTCCGTTAACATGTTTAGTGATCACAACAACATCAAACATCAATATTAACAAGAAAATAATGAGATAATCGACAAGAATCAAAACAACTTCATATTAACATTATTTCTTCATGTTTAAAGCTTATGTTTAAGTTTTAACTTTATGTTCTTTAGTGTTCTTGAAGTTCTTCACATTTACCATCATGTTTCATACTTTAACCACCTCCATAGAATGTGAAATGAGTAGATCTAAGAGACTTACCACTAGCTTAAAGCTAGGAGAGTTCAAGTGTAGAAAAGTGGTGGTTAAAAGAAGATGAGAGTGGTCCTTCAACTTCCGAACACACCGAGCTTCGTTGTATGCCTTCTAACACCCTTGGATGTATGTAGATTGCTTGGAAAATGAAGTGAGGGTGGTGGTATGGTGGTGGTTGTTCTCGGCTGATCAACAGGAGAGGAAGAGAGAAGGAAAGTTGTTGGTGAAGATGAGTATGAAAGGTTATGACTCTAGTGCCTTCTTATAACCCATTCCTACCATTTAACCATTGTATATTATGTTCCTTAGTTACCAACATAATCAAATAAAATACTAAATAAATCCATGGGTGGGGACACCCATGGTAACCGTCTTCAAGAGGGGGGGGTATAGGGTTGGGTTGTAAGTATTAGTTACAAGTTCTAGTTAGAATTCAAGTGTTAAATTAGTGTCTTAAGTATGTTATTAATTATATAGTGTGTTAGGGTGTTCGGGGACCCTAACTAGCTCAGAAAAATAAGAACAATGTGTTTGACAATATTTTTGTGTTCCGGGTAAAGTCCGGTTGTTCGGTTCGGTGTTGTTCCGTTAAAGTGATTAATTAATCCGTAACGTGTCCTATATATATATATATATTTTTGTAACATTTTTAATTCTCAACACTCAGGAAAACATACCGGACTATTTAGTAACTTTTATGTATACTACTAGTATGTTAACAAGCACATGTAAGTATAATACAGTAATCAGAGAGCAGTTAAGTAATTTCACACAGTCGTCAAGCACTTTAATTATCATTAATAAATTGTACGGATACACAGAATTACGAGGGTTGTCACACAAGTCACAAGTACCGTTGAGCTTAGTTACACATTAAGAATTACACAATTCACTTAGATTGCCGATATACTGATCCACTTAAATTTTCACACAAACTTCAACTGATTCCGTATATGAATTAGGTGTATTAAGGACTTAAACTCATTCATGTGTCCCACCTCTTGAATATACTCCCGTATCCAGATCCCAATATTCAGTCTTACAGGTGAGTATACCACAGATGACATCTGTAAGGGGGTAGATGCGAAACCGTGAGAGCTCAGGTCAGAACTTCCGTTCAGCAGAGAGATGACGACTCGACTTTTGGTGGGTCCCCTTTTGAGGATCTTTTTTACAACAGCACATGATTAGCATATTTTTTCAATGTTTCATCATTTTTTATGCTGAGGGTAGGCTTATATTTCAAGCAAGAGTAAAGTATTCTTCGGGGACTAGGCCATTGCTTCCGCAAAATCAGAAGTCTCGGGATAATACCCCAGATATCACTGAGCATAAAGACCTAGTATCTCAGAAAGAGGGACCTTTCAAACAAGATTTCAGGGGTTACCTATATATCCAAGTAGTGTTCCCCACAAAATAAGCAAGTTTGAATTTAAGTTTATATCCCGAAAAAGCTTACTAAATGTGTAAAAACCTATCGGCATATCATCAGTGAGACCGTTTAACGTTATTTAATCAATACATTTCTTTAGCATACTGTAACTGTCCACTGATGTACTATCATTTCCTATTTTTGACAACAAAACTCTTTTTGAATTTTATCATGTTTTTGCCTTTTTCAAATTTTCTAATGTTTTTGGATTTTCTGAAAAAATCTTACTTGGAAATTTTGAAAACAAACTATACAAGTAAATTGACAACTGATATCAAATTGCTTCAAATCGCCATCCACTTGGCATAAACAATCAGAACTCCCCCTCACAACAAACTATTTTCCTATTATGATTTCAAAACACTTAAGTTTGTTTTAATCAAATTGCTTTTACGGAAAATAAGTTTTGTTGATTGATTTTACCATTTGTAGGTTAGGGGATCATCACATTGTTTTTCTCAAAAACACTTGTAGAAAATCAGATACAACTTAATGTCCCTGATTAACCACTTGTAAGTCGAAATATCATTAAACAACCATCATTCATATCTGTGATATTTCTCAAGAAAGATGCCGATTCCTGCTCCACACTTACCAATCTGGGAGCTCCGGCAAGTCAGGATTTTACTCGTGAAAAACTGCCATCCAAGCCTGACTAAACTTGGATGTGACCTTCTCAACTTCACCTGGGGTTGGGCTGTAGGTTGCCTTCTTTGATTTGTAAAATTCTTTAACCCCTTTTGCTTTCCCATTTACCATTTTACCAAAAATGTTTTTAACATTCCCATTAAATGTTTTCTCGACATCAAATTCTTTCTTCTCAGAATAGAATTGATTCGAGATCTCAACCTTTCCCACCTTTGATTTAAAATTCTCAGTCCGCAATGGTGGAAAATGAACATCATCCAAAGGCGGAACTGAGTTTTCAACATTTTTAGCAACATGTGGCTTATCTGATTTTGTAGAATCAGATTCATCGCCAGATTTTACATCTGATTTCTTAACAACCCATGCTTGGTTGTCAAGATTTCCCCTTTTCTTGTAAAACCTTTTCGAACACTCACCAACTTCATATGTTGAATTTTTAAACACTTTAAACCTTTCAGCTGGTGGTTCGGTTTTATCAACAACTATTTCTTTGAGTTTTTCTGAAACTCCCTGTTTTGTGTTGGTTGCCTTAGGACAGTTTCAGGCGATGTGACCAACTTCTTGACATCTGTAACAGGTTCTAGTCTCTTTTCTCAGATGAGCTTCAGTTTTCTTCTTTTCAGCAAGAAATTCCTGATTTGACTGTCTCCGGAATGAACTCTTTGATTCCTCTTCACAGCTTGTCCCTGAAACAAATTTTGTATTTGTTTTAGAAATTTTCTCATTTTTATAAATTTCTGGTGGAATAAATCCAAGACCTTTCCTTTTGAAATTACCGTTATGGTTTGGTTTCTTTTGAAAACCAGAACCAGAACTGTAACCCTTTTTCTTGTTCAATCGTTGTTGAACTCTTGAAGTGTATTTTTTAGGTTTTTCAGTAAGATTTAAATCTTTTATTTCCGAAATATTAATTTCTATCATTTTGAAAACCTTTTTGATCTTTTCAATTTGAACACTTCTTATTGAAAATTCTTTATCAAAATATAATTTGTCAGAATCATTCAAAGTGTATGCCACTTCAAATGTTTCGTCATTCAAATTAGATTTTGACAACAAAAATTCTTTACTATACACCCATTTTCCCAATGACTTTGAACTCCTGACAGACGAACTTGAACTCCCGGACTCAGACATTGACTCAGACTCCTCATCCTTATCCAACACCTGATCGACCATCCTTTTTATTAACTCAGACTCATGATCTATATCGGACGCTGTGAATGTGATGTCAATATTGTCTGGTAATACATCGGTTATCTCGGACTCCAACTTTATATTGACTGCCTTTTTTACTTGTTCCTCATTTGGTTTTCTAGACGAATACCCTTCCCAAATTGGAGGCGGACACTTATTATAACAGACACTCTGTTTCTTACCAGTATCCTTTTTCTTTGACTTCTTATCTTCAAACACTTCAAAACCTGCAACAGTTGGATAAATTCTGTCAATTAAGTAATCAGAACTCGAATAACTTCTTAGTAATCGTCTGATTCTTTCATTTTCAGCTTTCTCAGTTTCCAACTCTTGCTTCCATTTCGCACATTCTTTAATGTAAAAATTTATCTCTTTCTGCTTCGACATCATTGTTTCATTCATCATTGTCAAAGCATCTTCTCTTTCGGAGTTAGTTTTCTGCAAACTATTCACCGTTCTGTTTAATACATCGTATGACTCTTTCACATTCTTGACATCAAACAACAATTTCTCTTTCAACTTTTCAAGCTCACTAAATCTTTCATCTTTATCTTCACATTGTTTGCAAGATTCCAAACATGTAAGACAAGGTTTTGTGACTTCAATAATCTTTTCAATCTCCACAATTTTCTCAACTTCAACTACCTTTTCCACTTCAACAATCTTCTCAACAACATTAACATCTTTCGTTTCTTTTGCAGCTTTTCTCTCTTTAAGTTTCTTCAATTTTTCTGCAAAATAAAATTCAAGACTGTCAGAAGATAAATGAGTTTTTCCAATGTTTATTTGTTCAACTTCTTCATTATCATCACTAGTATCTGTTGAACTATTTTCAGAAGAAACCGATTCTTCATCTTGACTTTCTTCTTCATCAGATAATATTGTTATCCATTCTTTCATCAATTCTGGCTTTTGAACAATTTGAGCAATAAAAGCTTTAAACTCCCCATTCTCATTCACAAACTTATCCCAGCTAAATCCTGGAGCCATTTTCTCATCGTCTTGATCAATGATACCATAATAAGCTTTCTTGTTAGCATCTTCGATCATTTTCCCATGAGCAGTTTGTGAATCCTTTTGTTGATGCGGTTGATAAGCAACTTGTTGATATATGGCTTTTCGATAGTAATCATGACCAACAAACGGATTCTTTGCTCCATTTGCTTCTTGATTTTTGCACTCTCTCTTGAAATGACCTTTCTCCCTGCATCGAAAACAAGTAACTTTAGATTTATCAAATCCCAAAGCTGAAACATGAGCATCCAAAAAATCATTTCTTCCTATAATCATTTTGAACTTTTCAGCTCTTCTCAAGACACTAGCTAGACACCATTTGATGTCCATGAGCTCCAATTCTTCTGCATCTATCTGGTCATAATCTTCCTTGGTTAGCATAGGATTACCAATTCTTCCAGCAATTAATCCTTCATACGATTTCAAAGCAGTAACCAGTAATGTCATATGACTTTTAACAACTTCTTTAGAAAAATTCTGACCATTTTGAAGATGCAATGCAACATTGCACTGAATCATATGTCCATTACCAACATTTGCATTTTGAACATTTGGAGGATTGACATTTGAAAATCCACTAGTATTGATTGAACTTTGATTGACTGATCCAGATGAATTTCCTGCACTAAAAGCGGTTTGTATCTTTGGACTTGCTTCAACTGTTTGAACATTTCCTTTATAATACAATTTGATGTCGTGTTGATTGCTCGAGCTGTTCATTCTGGCATTCTTTTGCTGTTCAAGATCCTGTGCCTCAAGTTTTTCAATGAACTGTCCGATTGACAATCTACTAAACTCTCCAGAATTCTTTAAGATCATGAGATAAGTACCCCATTCTTTCTGTGGCAATGCGTCAGCTAACTTTTCAACCCATTCTGCTGGAGTTTTAGTAATTTTCAACTGAGACATGGTACGCACAAGATGACAATATCTCTCAATAAGATTCTTTGTAGTCTCCCCTGGCATACTTGTAAACTTCTCAAACTCCTTTTTCAGCAGTGATGCTTTACTCTTGAGCATCTCTGTACTTCCTTCAAACTTCTTCTCAAGTGCCTCCCAAATCGAAAATGCACTACCATCATGCTGAAGCAAAATAAAGACGTCTTCTTTGACAGCTTGTTGTAGAAGACTAATCATCATTTTCTCTCCTTTATAACTGTCTCTCTCATTGTCTATGAATTCTGAAATGATTTTATCTACTTTCAAAGCAGTCTGTGGTCTAACATATTTTGTTTCAATGCTTTCCCAAGCTCTTAGATGGTTTGCCTGAACCCAATTCTCAAAACGGATTTTCCAGCCATGGTACTCCTCAATTCCAATAAGTTTCGGGTGTTTTTGCAAAGTTCCAGTTTCGTTTTCCAAGTTCATGTTATGAGCAATGGTAGCCGGAGTAGTCGGGGATGTAGCAAACGCGTTGTAAAATTCTTCGTAATACATTTTCACAAAATAGTAGCTTTCAAACGGAATAAAGTCTTTCAAGCAAAATTACAACTTCAAGTGAAATCGCCTGAAACCACAACTTCAAACGGAATTAAGTTTCAAACGGGATTAACCAAATCAAACGAGATACCCTTTCAAACGAAATATCTTATTTCGCTTGAAAACACTATTTTCAAACGAAATCAACAACTTGAAGCTAAATCAACTAATTTTGCTTGAAACTCAAACGGAATTACCAATTTGAAGCGGAATCACCAAACGAAATTATGTTTTTAATGCGGAATCACTGATTCCGTTTCAAACTTTTCAAGCGGAATTAACTGTTTGTCCCATTTTTGTCATTTTTACTTTGAATTTTGATCTGATTTTCTCAAGGGTTTGTTAAAACACAGTTTCGCTTATGTTGTGAAAAAAATCAGGCCATTTTATCCGTGAAAACTAGTTCAATTGAGAAAAGAAGGTGTAGAAGTAAGAAAACACAATGAAATCAAGCTGAAATCTGCAGAACTCCTCCTCCTGAGCTCTGATACCACACGTAGGATCGTTGTCGGACCCGAAACGAGTCGATCAGAGGTGTTCTACTCAAAATGAAAGGCGGAAACAGACATGATGAGTTGAATTCAGCAAGATATTCATAAAACTGTCTTGTATATTGATTCTGATATGATTACAGTTCTGAAGACACTTCGACAGAGCTTCGCCGTCGGAAACACCCAAACTAATTTTCACTCCAAATGACACAACCTATCATCTATTTATAGATTTCTGATTCCGCTTGAACATGACTCAAGCGGAATCATATTACAAGCGAAATTACCATCTAAACAAAAGCAGCAGCTTCAAGCGAAATTAAGCATTCAAGCGAAATAAGCATCTTCAAGCGGAATTCCACCTTCAAGCAGAATTAGCTTGTAAACTTGATTTCTTGAACTTCGTGCCCTGAGCAATGCAAGACTCGATACAAGACGAAGTCGACAGACGTATGCACCAACAACAACACCATCTCCTCAGGAATTTTGAAACCAGGTTTTAAGACTAAACATTCATTTTTAGTGAAATGTACTATAAAAGACTTGTCACAGATCTGTGAGATACTCAGCAGATTGTTTTCAAGTTCAATTATATAGTTCACTTTATCAAACGTAATGACTCCATTCATTAGATTCCCTTGACCAACTATCCTGCCACCCTGATTCCCAGCAAATCCCACATATCCTCTGTTGAGAGATTTGACGTCATAGAGCAATGCCAGCATTCCGGTCATGTGCCTTGAAGCTCCGCTGTCTATGATCCATTTCGAGATAAACGACCTCGGCAGCCCCTGCAACCATTAAAGCAATTTATTCAAACAATGACGCCCATGATTTCTTTACATTCGGAATACTTCCAAACACAAAATCACAATCTACTTCAACTTTCGGAACACTAAAAATGACATTTGGGACCACAGGTTTGACTTTTGATTTTAAATCTTCCTTCTTAATCGGTGGAAATTCTCAAGTAACTTATCAAGTTCAAATTCAAGTTTATCCACATTATTTTCAAAAACTTTTGGTTCATTTTTCAAAACACTTTCCATCTTTTTCTCTTCAACTGATGATTTTGGTTTCACCACCCAAGATTGATTTTCAAAAAAATTTGTCTTCGGATAAACCTTTGAAGTCTTTTGAGTCTTCAAAGATCTCCAATCTTAAATGTTGATTTCGGTTTGTCTTCAGACTTCAAAGATTCACCTCTTTTCAAAATTCGGACGGGAGAAATCATTGGTTTTTTACCCTTAACATCAGTTGGAGTTTTAGATTTCGGCTTTTGTAAAACAAGTTTCTTGAAAATGGGTTTTTCAATCTTTTTGGTGCATTGTTTCGCCATATGGCCAATTTCATTGCAGCGGTAACAAACTCTTTTGTCATACTCAATAAAAGTAGATTTGTAGGTCTCTTCTTTAAGCTTTTTCGCTGCATTGAAATCGTCAATAGCTTTTTGACTGAAAATATACGCCTTTTCATCAACAAAGTTCATTCCTGCCACAAAAACATCATTCATCTTTTTCCTTTGGCTTTACCTCATGTTTAGCCATCCTCTTTTCAAAACCAATACCTTTGTTTTTGAAATTGTTTCCATTTCTCTTGTTATTACCACCATTGCCCACCCATTCTTTCTTTCCCGAGTTGTTTGATAGTGGTTTCACAAAAGACTTTTTGGGTTTTGAAAAGAACTCGTTGTTGTTTACCTCAGAAATGTCAATCTCAACCAATTTAAACACCTTTTCAACATTTTCAATTTTGGCATTTTGGAGCGGATACTCAAAATCAGAGTAAAGTTTGTCAGTTCCAACCATTGTGTAAACCACAATGATCGAATCATCATTCGCGACTTTTTCTGATTTTGGTATAAACTTGTCTAAGAAGTTGCCATCTTCTTCAGAATCAGAAATGGAGTTTTCAAAATGAGTTTTCACAGTATCAAACTCCGAGTTATCACTTTCTTCGTCTAACACTTGGTCAACAATGGTCTTGATCACCTGTGACTCATTGTCAGTGTCGGACGGAGAGAATGTAACATCAATACTCTCAGGAAACTCATTTTCAATGGTTTTCAGTTTAAGATTCAAAGCAGCTTATACCCCATCTAGATACTTCTGAGTGTAATGATTCCACATTGGGGGTGGAACACTTTTAAAGACAGGTGTTGCATTTGGTTGTTTCGGGACAATCTGATCAATCACATATGAAGATGCAACATAACTCATCAACTTCTTATCAATTCTTTCATTCTCAATTTTTGTTAACTCTAATTCTTTTTTCAATGAAGCAATCGTGTCCAAATGAAAGTTGATTTCCTTTTATTTATTAAAAACTGTTGATTTTAACAATCTTGTGGCTTTATCATTTTCAAGACTCTTTTTTTAAATCATTTTGATAGATCTAGCCAACGTGTCATAAGCTTCTTTTGCTTCACTTAGATCAAATTTAATCGCATCAGTGTATTGTTTCAATTCCTGAAACTTTTTGTCTTTTTCAAGACATTCCATGCATGGTTTTGAACAGTTTTTGCATGAAGTTTCAGATATTGAATCAATTTTTTCAACAATCATTTCCTCTTGATCACTTTTAACACCCTGTTTACCGACACCGTCAGACTCTGACTTAGACACTCCTTCTGATTTAATCTCCTCCTTTTCGGATTTCTCGTCAGACTCCTTTTGACCTAACTCTGTTTTGACCGACAAGTTTTCAACTGACTCAGTATCAACAGACTCTGGTTTTACAGATTCTGTGTCTACCTCTTTCAGTTTTGCCATTAATGCTTTGTCAGCAATCTCTTTCAGTGTCTCTTCAGTCATTTCTTTGGAGACATCAATAATCTCTTCAACCGGAGTTTTCACAACATCATATTGTGGGCAAAAAACCTGTTGTTGGCTCACTGAAGAAACCTGCAAAAGAATCAAACACTTTAGGAGGCATAATTGATTTTAAAGAACTAGCCAAAACCTCCTGTTCGGATTGATAATAGTAGACTTCTGCAGCAATTTCTTCGAGATCAACCGAACTTTCTTCAGACACATCTTCACTAACAACCTCTGTTTCAACAACACTCTCAGACACCTCCACAATCTCAGCCATCATTGCTCTACCCTCACTGCCCAGGATATACTTGTCCCAACTGAACCCTTCAGCTACCTTCTCATCAACTTGGTTGACAATAAGAGCTTTTTCCGGCTTATTTTCGATCTGAGGTCTTTGAACGACAGGTTGTTGATTTGTCTTGTGATAGATCGCCTGTCTGTAGTAATCGTTGGTAAATGGATTTTGGTGGTTGTTGACCTCTCTATTCGGACACTCCTGTTTAAAATGCCCTTTCTCTTTACATCTGAAACAAGTCACTTTGTACTTATCAAAACCAAGCTTTTGATCCGGTCCTGACAAACTGTTTCGACCCGTAATTTCCATAAACCTTTGGGCTCTTCTTACTAAACTAGCCATTCCCCATTTTATGTCAATCAGCTCTAGCTCCTCTGGATCGATTTGGTCGTAATCCTACTTTGTCATGTCTAGATTACCGATCCTTCCAGCTACCAAACTCTCATATGACTCAAGAACGGAAACTAACAGTGCAATGTGTTGCTTTGCAGCTACTTTTGTAAACTCTTGTCCATTTTTTATGTTTACAGCAATGTTACACTGAATCCCAGAAAAATAACCCTGATTGTTCGAGTTTGATGAGCTCTGTGGAGTCACTTGTTCGGGAACTTTAGGATTTGGCTCATAACTTGCAAACGGTGAAGGCTTGTTGTTGCTTGATGTACTAGATGAAGCACCGAAAGTTGAATCTGCACTAAAAGCTGTCTGCACTTTTGGACTTAAGTTTGATGTTGCTGGAATACTAACTTTGTAATACAGAGAGACATCTTGTTGAACATTGGAAGAATTCATCTGTCTAATATTTGTTAACTCTAACTCATGTGCTTCGATCTTCTCAATGAATGAACTAAGGTTGATACCAACATAATCTAAACTGTTTTTCAACACCAGCAAATAAGTACCCCATTCATCGTATGGTAATGCATCTGCCAATTTATCGACCCACTCCTCATTAGTCTTGGCTATCTCCAATCTCTTCATCTCCACAACTAGATGGCAGTATCTTTCAATCAATTGTTTTGTAGTTTCACCTTTTATACCAGTGAAGATGTCAAACTGTTTCTATATCAAAGCCTTTTTGCTTTTGATCATGGACACACTCCCTTGAAACTTTACTTTCAACGACTGCCAAATGGATTGTGAATTATCCTCATGTTGCAACAACGTCAAGATATCCTCTTTAATCGCCTGTTGAAGAATACTCATCATCTTTTTCTCAGCTTTGAAATCTTCTTGTTCAGTTTGTGTCAAACTGCTAATTGCCTTCTCAAGACCCAAACCATCCTTAGGAGGAATATATTGCGATTCAATCTTCATCCAACACTCGAAATGGTTGGCTTGTACCCATGTTTTAAATCTTCCAGACCACCCAGAATACTCATCGATATTCATCAATTTAGGTGGTTTCTGCATCGTACCCAACTCATTCTCCATATTCACGTTTTGAACTATACTAGCTGGGTTTTGGGCTGCTGTCATTCCACCGCCGGCAAAGAAGTTATAAAATTCTTGATTGTCCTTTTTTAGAAATCAGATTACGGAAAAAAATTTCAAGTTTTGAAAACAGACTTTTCAAGCGAAATTACACAAACCGGACTTTCAAACAGAATTACGAACAATATGGACCTTTCAAACGGAATCAGATGAAATTAGTTTTCAAACGGGATTAAACTTTCAAGCGAGATTACTTTTCAAACGAGATTACACCTTCAAGCGAAATTAGGTGTGATTTCAAACGGAATTAACCAAAGACCTGATTTCAAACGGAATTAGCCAAACTTTTCAAACGGAATTACCTTTTCAAACGGAATAAGTAATTTCGTTTGAAATCACATCAACTTTTCAAGCGGAAATAGTTATTTCAAGCGAAATAACATCAGTTTTTCAAGCGGAATTAGTTGGCTCGTTAAAACGGAATCAGGTTTTTGGTCCATTTTTGTCACTTTTACTTTGAATTTTGATCTGATTCTCTCAAGGGTTTGTTAAAACAGTGTTTTACACACAATATCAGAAAATCAGTCCATTTTGTCCGTTAAATTGTCCAGAAGTCCAAGAAAGTGTAGAAAAAGGCACTAATTCAAGTGTATTGACTCATAACTAGCTCTGATACCAATTGTAGGATCGTTTTACAGACCAAATGAGTCAATCAGAGACAATACAAAACTGTTTGAGAGGCGGAATCAAACAAACAGTCTAGAATCAGTAAGAATTGAGTAGAAACAGAGTAATTCACTTTAAAACTAGCTTCTCATTCAAAATATAACGTGAATACACGGCGGAATTTCAGCAGCACTTTGTGACACACTTCCTAATTCCGTATGAAAATGAGAAGCAAACACCCCTATATATAGGGCTGCTAATTTCGTTTGAAATGACACCTTGTCATTTCAAGCGGAATTAACATGAAATTTACATTTCAGACCATGTACATTCTACAAACATGACCTAGGCTGATAGACGTAGGCTATAGACATCGTGCACCAACAGAGGTTATACCTTATGGTCACTTCATTTAGTTAGTTGTATGATAGGTAGTTTATATGCCTTAGGAAAATGACCAAAATGCCCTTTTTACAGGTAAATTCATTTTAAGGCATATGTAACCTAAATTTTTATATCTAAACTGATTAGGTAACATTATTAGACAAGTTAAGGCATATAATACTTGTCATAGGACTAGTTAGGCGGTCCGAACGCGTTTTACGCGAATGACCCATTAAAGTAGCATAAGCTACCTAAACGGGTCGTAATGGGTCGTAAGCACTTAGGTTAGGTTTCGATTTAGTATGTAGGCTTTGTTAAACCATATCATATCCTCATCCTATCCGAT
Organism: Helianthus tuberosus; assembly: GCA_030545235.1. Classification (NCBI taxonomy): domain Eukaryota; kingdom Viridiplantae; phylum Streptophyta; class Magnoliopsida; order Asterales; family Asteraceae; genus Helianthus; species Helianthus tuberosus. The sequence continues at coordinate 118,565 of JARYGA010036277.1, forward strand.
CTTCTGATTTAGGTCCGGTTTATTTACATAGTTACTTATATTAGGTGCCGATTGATTTCCGTGATCCCTTTAGCTTTGCTTGGTTGTTATTCAAGACTCCTAAGCATTCTCAAGTGAGTACATAGTTCCCCTATTTTACTGTTTTCGATTATTTTGGGGTGATTCATATGTGTTAAATGATTTCGATGTTTTTAACGATGGTTTCGAAAATGATTAAAATGGTTTATGTTAAATTAATAATGATTTCGATAATGTGAATAAACTTGTTGTTTGTAATTACATAACGAATAACATTCATTAGTTTTGTCCGAACCGACCAGTATTAGGTTATGGTACCATAGGATCTGACAAATCCCGTTATCAGACTGCACCCATGGTTATGTGTGGGTTAGGTGGGTAACGACTGAATCTGTGATTGTTAATTTACCCATTGGTGGTTTATTAATGCGAGTTTCGAGATAGTCGAGTTGCGAAGGTTTGGATGTTATTAGCGAGACTACCAAAAGTAGTTTTCACAATTTAAAACGAGAATTATTTAAACGACTGAAGCGATTTTTAACAAGTTAAACGACTTGGGTAAACGATTGGTTTTTGGTTAGTGTTTAGATAACAGGACGGCTGTAATGTGATGAAAACATGGTAGATACGCCGCTGGTACTTCTTATATATAAGTGTTTTCATCATATTACATACCGTGGCGTTATTTAGTTCACTTGGGTAAACGATTCTGAAACGATGTCACAAAATGATGTTTTCTGAATAATATAAACCATACGAGTTTTATTAACGAGTTTTTACGAGATGTTTTACAATTTCACTACTAGAAAATTAGGCAACTGCGACCAAAATTTGCGACCTACATAAGGCGGTCGCAAATTTAGCTATTAGTTTGCGATTAAAATTAAAACAGTTGCAAATTTAATGACCAACCCAGATTGGGTCGCAAAACGGTCGCAAATTTTGTGACTGCATTTTTCCGGTTGCAAATTAATTGAATAGTGGTCGGAAAACGATCGCAACGATGAGAAACATATAAAATATAAAATCTGCAACCGCTTGGCGGTCGTAAATACGAGAAACATATAAAAACCTAAAGTTGCGACTGTCTAAAGCGGTCACAAATATGAGAAATGTATAAAAAAACAAAAGTTGCGACCGTCTAAAGCGGTGGCAAATATGAGAAATATAAAAAAAAAGCAAAAGTTGCGACCTTCTAAAACGGTTGCAAATACGAGAATATCTAAATGTACAGAGTTGTATACAAAACAATAAAAGAAACCATCGCACGCACGAGCATAACCTGCTTGTTATTTTTAAACAAAAATAAAAACAAATTCTTAATTAATTATAGGAAAAAAAAAGTAATTTTTAGTAGTTAGTGAACCAAAAAAACTGCTCCCACTATTTGCACACCCAACAATCTTTATTCACACTCCATAACATATACGAATCTCGTATAGTCGTATAGCTTGCTAGTTACTATTTGTAAACATGTATTATTGAGGTAAAACATTATTGATTGCCTAGTGAAAAGTAATTAGCAACACAAATGTCATTTATCCTATACAAGCTTTAAAATCGTTTTGCTTTTTTATATGCGGTAAAAAAGATGGTTATTTATTTTCTACACAACTGTCAAAGAGTTCATGTTTTAATTTACTTGTACTATAAAAAAAGGCCAAAAAGCTTATAGAATAGTTTATAATATTGGGCCTAAAAAACATAACCAAACAATTGGTTACAGGCTGCTAAGAAGACTCAAAAAAGGTTTCAGGCAAGAAGACGATAGTATATACATACACAGCTGTATCTCTATATCTATGCGCACGTGTGTGTGAATTGATCATTCATTCTGATGATTTGTATTATGTGATCGCATAAGAAGACTCATGAGAGCATCAGCGGTTTCCGTCGTTCACGTCGTTCCTCATCGTCTCAATTTTCGTCTGATCACAATAGCAGGATTCCTCATCGTGATTACGTGATTGAAGTTGTTCACGTCGTTCCTCATCGTGATTGAAGGATTCCGACGACTCCAATAGTCAAGATCTGAGCCCTATTAAGGTCAATTTCTCTCTAAACTTAGGTTTAATGATGTTAATTCTTCGATTTTACAAGCAATTTAGTTCGGAATCATGTTGTTATGATCGCTGCTGCGTTTTGATATGATTAATTTTGGATTGATTAGGTCAATAACGGTTTTTATTGCGAGTTTTTATGCTTTGATTTTGTCTAGATCTGTGATGCTTAGGTTCGGATTTACTTTTTCAACGTGTTTATGTGTTATTAGATTCAAATCAGCTACGCAGACCTAATTATTGCCAATTTATTATCCGTTTTTGTCAGTTACTAGTTTTATTGATGTATTTTGTGGTGTTACGAAATCTCTACGTGCTTAATTCCTAATTCTGCTTTAATTGCTGTAACATATCGGTTCTGGTATAATTTTTGTTTAGATATGTTCTGTTTGACTTTGTTTAGGTTCTGATTTACTTTTAAAACCTATTTGTGTTATTAGATTCAAATCGGCTACGGAGACCTAATTGTTACCAATTTTTAATCTGTTTCTGTCATTGATGTGTTAAATAATTTGTTATTAGTTTTATTGATATGTTATTAGCTTTTCATTGCTGTATGTATATCATTCGTGGTTTAATTTATGTTTAGATCTACTGAATAGTCATGATTATGCTATCCATTGGATGATGGACATGGAAACAAAATGATGAAATCCACTTGTCCAGTCACTGGCAATAAGCTTGGCACACTTGATTTAGTTGCAAACTCTATAAAGATTGCCAACCAAACAGTTTTACTCATGCCATCCTTTCACTACCATACAAAGTTGCCGCATGTTACTACACCTGTTGACTTTTAGCATCATTAAAAGAACCAGCTTAGGGTCATTAAGCGAAGGTAATCCTCATACCCAAACATCACAACAAATATGTGCTCCAAGAATTTTGTATCTGGCCAGCATTAATCCATCGAAACGACTAGTCACTCAAATTCTTAACTTTTACTTTTATAATGCTTTACCGAGGTTTCCAGCTAGGTTTTAAAAAAGCACGCCTTAGGCGCGCTTAAAAGCGAGGCGCATACCATGGGGCTTTTTCACTCAGCACCTAGAGTAATTAAAAGAAGCGCCAAAAATAGCGCGCTTTTTTGGGATTTTTTTGGGCTTTTTTGGCCTGAAGCGCGCGCCTCTTGTACTTGAGGCGTGTTTATGCATCTAGCTGTTGTACCTTGGGTTTTTTGGTTTGTATATGCAGCTAAAATTATACAAAAACCTTACTTATAGCTCTATTTTGGGTAGGGAAAGCTAAAAACCTATGGGATATATAAAAAATATATAATTAGCATATATCCTATATCTGCTAGCATATATAAAGGGTTATCAAGTGAGGCTCAACACGAGTAACTGATATAAGTGACTTAAAAGGACAGAAAAAGAAAGTTACTCTTTTATTTTAAGCTTACCGACTCCTATCAGTACCAATGTTTGAACTTTAGCATTAAAGTTATGATAAATATTTAAGATCACTAAGCTCTTCCCATGTACGGTCTTTAATGCCAGCGTTAGTGCACTGAACTAAGACTTCTAATGCAGATTACGACCTTGTACCTTCTTTATATGAAAATAAATCTTTTGTTTTTACTTTTTTATTTTAGGTTTTCGCCATGCCAGGAGCAAGTATCGGATTTCACATAGATTGTAGCTTCTCATACATTCTTTCTCGTCTTCCAGGCCCTTTGTGTACATATATAACTTGTCTTTGGGATTGCTTTGCTTTGCTTATTAAAGCTACTTATTTGCATGATGTGTTTGAATACAACAATACATTGTTTTGTGAGTGACTGATTTCCAGCTGCTTATTATGGACATGTATAATCTAATGTTTCTATTTGTATGTCAGACTTGCAAGTATGTGCATTATGAACCTGATTCGACATCGTATGTTCCACACATGATGATGGCTGTCCCCCCTCCTTCAAAGCCATTGAAGCCTCAATAGGTGAAATACGAAGGATATCTTTTGGAGAAGTATGGGAAGGAAAGTAGCCAACACCCAAAATTTAACCAAGACTTGTGGTACCGAGCTTCCGGGGAAAAGAATAGAGGCAAAGTATATGGGTTAAGCAATGTTAGGAATGATTTTAACTTTCAGCATCATGGCAAACAAGAACAAGAGGTATGTTTATTTTTTCATGCAATCACTTTTCAGTCAATAATACATAACTTTTTTTATGGATATTGTTGAAAATTGGCTATTTGACCTAAAAAGTCAAAAACTGAATTTATTTTTTCATGGAAAGAGGGTTTTTTAGGCTGGTATTTGCCAATTTAAGCTTGTTGATGTAATTTTATAATCTAATACAAACATGGTGTATTTATTTGATGTATTGTAATCATGAAGCCTTTATTGAGAGCATAGTAAAATCGGTCTAGTTTTGGATTAGAAAGTTGGTAACTTTGACAACAAAAGTCAAACCAATCGGTAACTTTGACAACAATATAAGCAGCTAATCAGTTTAATAAATTATGATTATGCCGGCCATTAATATTTCACTTTGCATTGGTTTCATTAGATCGAAAGGTTGAACGTGATTATCCAAGATTAGTGAAAGAAAAAGAAGAAGAAGAAAAAGAAAGTTTGAACGAAATTATTGCGGGATTGGTGGTGAAAAAAGAGAAAGATAACGTGGAGAAAGAGGCTATGAATCAAAGAATGGCAAACATTGAAGTGATGCTAAAAGCTAGGTTTCAAAATGTATAATGTTTGAGTTAGGTTATAAATAATTTGTTTCAACATGTATTTTGTTAAAATAACTTTGGTATTTGATGTTTTAAGTGGAATGTTTTATATAATTGTGAAAATTTGATGATGAGTAAATTTAAAAAATGACGTTATATGCAGGTTAAAAAAATGGCTAAAAAGGTAAAAAAAAAAAAAAAAAAAAAAAAGCATTTTGCGACCGCGAAAGACGGTCACAAATTTTCTTAAGGCAAGCGGTCGGAAAATGATTGCAAATTTTAAAAGGCAAGCAGTCGCAAAACGGTCACAACAAGACTGTCGCAACCAAAGTCCCACAAAACCAGTAACGGTCGCAAAATTTGTGACCATTTTTATAGTCGCAAAACCCAGGTCGCAAATGATAGCAGCAGTCGCAACTCAATCGCAATAGAGCAATTGCGACCGGTGTTTTTTCGATCGCATGTTTGATAGGGAAACGGTCACAATAGGGCAGTTGCGACTGTTTTGCGGCCGGAAATGCGGTCGCAAAAACCCAGTTTTGTAGTAGTGTTTGATTTAATTAAATAAATGTTTTAGGTTAAGAATCATGGCTATGAGATTTTATAAATTATAACCAACTAGATTTGAGTTGGTTAATTATGTCGCAATACTGTACTTTTCAAAACAAGGTTTTTAATTAAGTATTGCAACATGTGAACTAGCCATGAATCCGACACTCTCATAAACCTATGTGCTCGCCAGCATTTCTTTGCTGACTTTGTTTTTACATATGTTTCAGGTGTTGTTGAATGATGTTGATTGCTATGATGCATGCTCACATAGGACTGGACGAGGCCTTAGTGACTTAATAACAATGATAGACTATGTTTAACTTGTTTGTTTAAGTTTTTCAGACAATGTAAATGTTTAATATTTAATAAAACGAAACTTCAAATTTCCGTGTTTTATGAAACAATGATTCTGTTACAACACTCCCTGACGTTTCCACCGCAATTTGTTGTTTTACGCGGTCGGGGTGTGACAGTCCATCTTCTCTGGTGAATACTTTGGGTCCGAAGGCTTTGAACTGCTTGAAGCTAAAAGTAGCCCGTGGTGAATCAGTCCTGGACTCTTTAGAGGACTTGGTAGTGTTTTCATTCAGCTCACTAACGATTTGTGGTATGACTTTCGCCATTTGCTTAGCGACCAGTGCGGCGATGCGCTTCTCCTCGTGATTACGTCGAGCAGAGCGGGAGTGAAACGATCCAAATGACGACATCGTCTGCAATAGACATCGCCATAGGACTCAAACACTATATAATCGAATCTCACCTCACAACATACTTAATACTACTAAAGCTCAGGAACACGTTGAACACGTAACCACGTAGGCACATAAACCACAGAAACACATAAGCATATAAACACATAGGGCACATAGCATGTAGATCATCGTAACACACAAGGACACACTATATTTTGCACGTATTCACCTATATATATATATATATATTGCACGTATTCACCTATCATTCAAAGTCCGCGAGTTCGAGAATAGCGATTGCAATTAGCATGTACACAGCGAGTAGCGTAGCATAAGCGAGTAACATAGCATGCGATTTGATAGCGTTTTGAGGTAGATGTGCAATGCGTTTTGTGTGTGTCGATCAAAGCGAACAGTGAAAAGCGTATAAATCACCAAAAATTGAAACACGTAAATAGGTGAAAATCACATAAAACACATAAAATTCCACATAAAAGCGACAAATATCAGAGTCAGCAGTTGCGGGATCAGAATTGAAACACAAAAAATCAGCGTTAGCGAGCTTTGAAATCGAAAATAGAGTGTCTCGGCTTAATAGACGTTGACTACCCAAAGTGATTCGACTATTCTCAAGGACTACAAGTATACGTTTTGGCCTAATGGTCTGTGCTCCATCACCGACACACAGTGAATGGCACGCATCCTTTCGGTTATTTACGCAACTCGAGTCATTGGAATCCATCGAGACTTTGGTGAGAGTTTTGTAAAATAAAAAATAGAGAGCGGAATAAGTCATCAAGGTTCGTGTTTCACCCCTAACTTAGCGACTACATTCATGTTTGTGTGATAGATTTATGAGATTGGGTGGGGAATTTGAGTCTAAGTACGGATTTCACTCCTGATTCAACTCAATTTCTCTTGTTTGTAGTAAAAATGCGGGTCGAACAAGTGATTTAATCGAGAGTTTGCGGTTTTCACACCTAGTCTCGATCTAATCCCTCGTTCATTTTTGAAAATAGTGCAGTGCGACTGCCTTAGGGAAGGCAGTTGTGATAGTATAGCATGATTGTGAGTCGATCGAGAAATAGCAATAAGCTCGTGCGGAATCCCTATCGGGTTCGTACAAGGCGGTCTGTTAGTACTTAGACTATAGACTAGGTCGTTTCTAAGACACCGACCCGGACTATGTTGAGTCTTGCCTAATTCCCTATAGTTGTGGCTCTAATACCAATCTGTCATACCCCAACAGATGACGGAAACATCGGGGCGCGACACTGAGCGAAACAGATTGTCCATGAGAAATCCATAACAACTAAAATTACCGGATATTTTGATGGGATTTTAACATGTTCATCAAAGTAATTTCATCCATATGAAATAAAAACGCAACGGAAAATAAGTTTAAAACATGTTACTTTTATAAGATATAAAACCATTTATATGCAAAATCCCAAAACCCGGATCCATATATGAGATGTATACTATCAAACACAACCATAGGGTGTTTAGAAAACTACCTTCTTGAAGTGCAAGGATTATGAAACGGATGATGCTTCTTGAAATGGTTGTCTTCAAGAGTAGAGGACCTCAAGCTTGTATACCCCAAGCTTCCAACAAACACCACAAGTTTAGCTAGGATTTAACACTTGAAGATCAAAATTTGAACACTTGAAAGAACCCTCTTATGGCCGAAAATTTGAGAGTAAAATTCAGCTATTGTTCTTCATTTTTGGTCATGTATTTTATTTAAAACACTAGAGAGAATATCACCAAAAACAAGACCCAATCAAAAGCTCTTACACATGCAAAATTGCATGTCATAGCATTGGACCAACATGGATCTTGGGAAGACCACCAAAGTGGACGGCCCCAAGGTTTTTTTTTTTTTTAAAAATCCAATTTTTTATAACAAATAAAGTCTTGTTTAATTTTATAACTTTTATAAAATATAACACTATGTTTGCAAGACTTTATATAATCTTTTATAATGTCATTTAACCTATTAAATAACAAAATAAAATATTCTCTCAAAATAAATTATCCACATAATTTATTGGTTTCTCAAGTGTAATTATTTAGAAAACCAATTTCTAAATATTGTAAGTGTTAATATTTATTTGTTTGATCATATCACAAATAAATAATATAAGTGTTTGTCTAGCTTGTTATTGGGTATGACTCGACTTGGATCATAACGTACTAGCCACATCAATTTAATATGTGTCTTGGGCATACAGAGTCCAACAATCTCCCACTTGCACAAGATACATAGAAGATTGATGCAAGTAGTAAATGACGCCTAACTACGGTTTACTACCCCCAATACGTATGACTATATTTGCCATTCAATAACATCATCCCTTTCAAGTCCCTTACTTGAACATGATTTAGGTGAATCTATCACTTATCCTTTCGTTACAGATGTCTTGTTAAATCCAGAGACATAGAGTGATCACTCTCAGTTGATTTAACTTTATCAGGCCTTAGACATCTTACTCTCAACGAATAAGAGGAACAAATCCCATCTTGACTACATACGTCTCTCACAATCACCTTGTACTACACCTGAGCTCAGCCTTATGTACTGTCATATTACTGACAGCGAAGAAATAAGTCAAGGCATAATATTTGGTGAATATCAAGACCCAATATGTATCTCAGGTCAGAGGATACTATGATATTCGCCTTTACTCAAAATTTACTTATGATCAATCACAAATGATTCCATGCAGTAATATTTGAGAGCGAGCCAGTCCAATATTTGTATCCCACAAATATCTATGAACTTTGGCAGCAACACTTTGCTCTATATTCATTCTAAATGAATATCCACCAATCCAAGTTCATAATAGTCTTACATTCATATTTGTTCCCACAATTATGATCGACTACGGACATTTAGAATAATTAACTTATTCACGGATTTAAACATGCTAATATGAAACATGTCACACCCCGACCACGTGGAACATACAAAACGTGGCGGAAACATCGGGGAGTGTTGTAACAGAATTAATGTTTCACAACCATGGAAATTAAAGTTTCGTTTTATTGATTAAAAGTGTTACAATGTCTTAACAAACAAGGAAATACAACATAATTAACTAGTCTTGCATCTTTTATTGTCACTAAAGCCCAAGTCTGCCTATGTGTATCTTGATCATCGTATGCAACAACTCCTGAAAAACACATGTGAAAATATGTACGTCAGCATAAAAATGCCTGTGAGATACATAGGTTTTGTGAAAATAAGATTCATGACTTATGTTTGAGAAAATGTTTAGTCATGAACCTTGTTATTTGCTTTGTCTTTAAATCATTTGAAAAACGATAAGATCAGATGATAAGTATAAATAAATGTAAGGTTAAATGGATAACCAAGTAAAATGTGTTTGTATAAGATAAGTTGTTTATAAATCAATGTCTTGTGAAAAGTATGTTATTTGTATGAAATGTTCTATGTCTCAAACTGAAATGATTCAAATAACGTGACGACATGTAATACCATACAAACACTTATATATAGGAAGTACCCGCGGCGTATCCACCATGCTTGTATCATATTACACACGCATCGTTACTTAATCACTTAATCAAACCAAACCAAACAATGTAAAATGTTCATGTCAAGATGTAAATCATGTCAAAATGTCTATGTCAAATATCCAAGTCAAATGTCTATGTCAAATATCCATGTCAAATGTCTATGTCAAATATCCATGTCAAATGTCTATGTTTAAACCAATAGTCAAAAGTCCTTGTATAAACCATGTCAAATGTTGATAGTCCAAAAGTAGTCAAGTAATGTATAACCAAAATGATATGTATGGTAAGTAAAATTTAGACTACTTAAACCATAAGTAAAAATGAACAAAACAAAGTATTGAAGTAAAACTTGGTTTAAATCAAAGTTATGTTTTGTAGAATAATGCATGCTTTACTGATATAAACACTTATGCAGTATGTTAAACGCAAACATTCAAGCCTTGAGACAGTCGGATAACCCTTTCAGTCAAGGTTATCAAAAGTAATGTTTTCGGATTCAGTCATTCCTTACATCCAAACAAACCCGGGATGTCAGGAATGGGATTTGTCAAGTCCTATGGTATCACTACTTACTACCGAGCGGCGTAGCAAATGTTAATGAACGTAATAAAGACCCGTTTGTGCAAACCAAATGTCATAGAAGTTGTATACATGTCATATGAAAACAATGTACTAAGTATGCTAAGTTAACATACAAAGCAGAAAAGTCATGTAAATCAATGTGCTAGCATGTTATCAGTCAACATACTTGGCAGAAATGTAATGTAAAACGATGTACTAAGTAATGCACACAATGGGCACACCTAGCATAAAATGTATTGAAATCATGTACTATAATGTACTAACGAACATAGCATGTATATGATGTGAAAACGGAAAGCATTAAAGTAACAAGTAGGCACATGTGTTCCACCCCAAAACGTTTGGAAAACAGTAAAAGAGGGGTCTATGTACTCACATAAACACCTTGAAAACATTTAAAAGAGGGGGTTCTATGTACTCACTTGATATTGCTCAGATGTCTAAAGATAACCACCAAGTAATGCTAGAGATCTCGGAATCAAACGGCACCTAATATAGGTAACTATGTTAATAACCGGACCTTAATCGGATGATTGGATAGAATGAGGTTTCGTAAACCAAACGAGTGTAGAGACTCGTGTCATTTGGTTTAACAAAGCCTACATACTAAATGAAACCTAACATAATTGTTTACGACCCATTACGACCCGTTTAGGTAGCTTATGCTACTTTAACGCGTCGTTCGCGTGAAACGCGTTCGGACCGCCTAACTAGTCCTATGACAAGTGTTATATGCCTAAACATGTTACATAATCAGTTATTTGACAAAAGTTTAGATTACATATGCTTAATTACCAATTATACATGAAAAGGGTATTCTGGTAATTTACCTAAGGCATATAAACTACCTATCATACAACTATTTAAACGATGTGACCATAGGGTATAACCTCGGAAGGTTATTCCCTACCTACTATGGTCACCTAATGTATTTGGTCGGATCCTAATGATCGACCAAACTGGGTCGGGTTCGAAGGTATAGGCGATTTATTAGATCGCCTACCCTACGACCCTAGACAACGTGGTAATCAGTGGGCATAGTCCCAAGGGACTATAACCAACGTGATTACACTCACGTTGCGAAGTTCAAACGAACTTCGCATTGACCATTACTGGTCAACGCTGAAAGTCAAACAAAGTTTGACTTTCTGACTCGAAAAGCAGTAACAATAAGGAAAAGAACGAAAGAATACTTACGAAGGGTCCCCGAATGCTAATCCCGATCCAAGAACTCAGGTATGAAACAATGGTTTCAACTTAGAGCTCTCAAATCAGAATTCTTGTGCAAAATAAGGTTGGGGGTAATGGGGTATTTATAGTTTTCGGTGAACCGTTGAGATCGTTTCATGGAAAAGGAGGCACGATCAATACCGTACACTTGTCGGAATGTTATGGTGACTAATTTGGCCACTCACCATAAGGTATCAACACTTGGCAAGGGAAAAGGGAGTGGAAACCATCTGCAAACAGGCTGTTCTAAACATTGAATCTGGTCTGCAGACCCCTAGCGCACCGCTACGCTAAAAGTGTAGCGCACCGCTAGGCTTAAGTTTGGCAGATTTACACTTTTGGTCCCTGTCATGCATTCAGCCCATTTTCGACACGTTTAAGGCCCGTTAACCCCATTTCAAAGCTCTAAAATGAAGTTAAAGTATAGGGAACTTAAAATGTGCTCAAAAATATCTCGGATGTTGGTTCGTTTAACCGTACGAACGCGATGTTCGCTTAATTACGACGGAATGCGCATAAGCGTGAAAGACGATCCAAATGACGCGACGAATGGATTTTTCTTAAGCCGAACAATAAAAATATAATGTAGTCATGCTTACATAAATTTTTGGATGTCCGGATGTATTCAGAACGTAAGTTATGCGCGAAAATGCAAACTTGTGCACTTTTTGACATTTTTAGTCCCTGAATGACACAAAAGTTTATTTTAGCATACCGAACACCTCAAAGCCTATTTCTAAGCTATGTAAAGGATATTTATGGTATGTTTAACTTATGGTCATGTTCCGGAATGTCTGTTACAGTTCAAATTGGCATACTTTCGCAGTTTGTCAAGTTTAGTCCCTGTAAGCGAATTAGCTTTGATTTCACCACACCAAACCTTCCAAAACTTATGTCTAAGTTATGTCAAGGTTATTTAAGGTATGTTAAGCCTATTTCACTATTCCGGAGTGTTTGTTGGATTAAACTGGTTATATTTACGCATCAGTGCGCGTATAACCTTCCAGAAAGCGATTTAAAGCTTGAAATTGAACAAGAGTTGATATGTGTAAACGATACACATATTTTTACAAATCCCAAGTATGAAATATAATATTTCATTGGTTTGGTATTTGTTTGATGGCCGTGAAGGCACAGGTGTTACAAAACATAACTCAAAATACCATAAAAGAGTTAAATTAATAATTGTTTCAATATCCAAATACAAAATTAGATCAAATCCAATCACTAGAATATCGAAGTCCTAAGGAACATGTATGACCCTCATGTTTTCCCCTGTCAAGGAGCTTCGTGAGTGGATCCGCAATGTTTTGATCTGTGTGAACTTGGCGGATACATATCTTTCCCTTTTCAACTTCATCCCTTATGTAGTTGAATCTCCGCTCGATATGTCTAGTCTTTTGGTGCGCATGAGGTTCCTTGATTTGAGCAATCGCACCCTCGTTATCACAAAAGATCTCTAGGGGGTCTTGAATGGTAGGGACCACCCCTAGGTCGGCTATAAATTTCTTCAGCCATGCAGCTTCCTGGGCTGCCAATGAAGCGACGATGTATTCTAATTCTGTAGTGGACAATGCTACCACGTCTTGTTTTGAGCTCTTCCAAGAGACTGCTCCTCCATTTAAAATGAAGACATACCCCGATTGCGATAGAGAATCATTTCGATCGGTTTGGAAACTCGCGTCCGTGTAACCCTTTACAACGAGCTCCTCCTCACCAGATCCATATATTAAGAACATATCCTTAGTCCTCCTAAGATATTTCAATATGCTTTTAACAGCCATCCAATGACTGTTACCTGGATTCTGCTGGTATCTACTCGTCATGCTCAAGGCGCATGAAACGTCCGGTCTGGTGCATATCATTGCATACATGATGGATCCTATAGCTGACGCATATGGGATTCTTTTCATTTTCTCTTGCTCATCCTTTGAGCTTGGACATTGAGATGTGTTCAATATTGTCCCCTTTTGAATAGGTACAAAACCTCTCTTAGAGTTCTCCATTTGGAACCTATTCAAGACTTTGTCAATGTATGCACTTTGGTTTAAACCTATCAAACGCCTTGATCTATCCCTATAGACCTTTATTCCCAGAATGTAGGCGACTTCACCAAGATCCTTAATGGAAAAACAACTTCCAAGCCAAGCTTTTACACCTTCCATGGTTGGAATGTCATTCCCAAATAGTAGAATGTCATCGACATACAGTACTAAGAAAGTGATGATGCTCCCACTAGCTTTCTTATACACACAAGCTTCATCACCGTTCTTGATGAATCCAAAATTCTTAATTTCTTCATCAAAACGATGATTCCAACTTCTAGATGCTTGTTTCAATCCATAGATTGATTTCTTTAACTTGCATACTTTGTCAGGATGTTTTGGATCGACAAAACCTTCAGGCTGAACCATATAGACATCTTCATCAAGATATCCATTAAGAAATGCCGTTTTGACATCCAATTGCCAGATCTCATAGTCATAATATGCAGCTATGGCAAACAATATCCTGATTGACTTTAGCATCGCCACAGGCGAGAAGGTCTCATCATAATCAATCCCTTGAGTTTGAGTGAAACCTTTTGCTACAAGTCTTGCTTTATAAGTATCCAAGTTACCATGCATATCTGTTTTCTTTTTGAAAACCCACTTACTTCCAACTACTTTGGAGTTGAGTGGTGGCACAACCAATTCCCAAACTTGGTTGTCATACATGGATTGCATCTCTATGTTCATGGCTTCAAGCCATTTATCACAATCGGATTTTGACATTGCATCATGGTATGTGGTTGGTTCATCTGAATCTACCACGTAGCATCCATCCATGAAAAATCCATATCTTTCAGGTGGTTTACTAATTCTACCAGATCTGCGAACATTTTGTGTGTTTCGATCAACCTCTTGATCATTTTCAACAACCTCTTGTTGAGTGCTAGTATCAACCAAACGTGTATCGTCTTGTGGTTCTTGATCCTCTTCAAGTTCCACTGTTCTACTACTAGTTCCTTCCATAAGGAATTTAGCTTCTAAGAACTTACCCTTTCGAGCAACAAATACCTTTTGCTCGGTTGGATCGTAGAAATAATATCCTATATCATCTTTAGGATATCCTACAAAGATACACTTAGTAGATCGGACTTCCAATTTATTTGGAGTGTATTGCTTAACATAAGCTTCACAACCCCAAACCCTTAAGAATGATAATGATGGAGGGTTTCCATGCCATATTTCAAAAGGTGTCTTTTCCACTTTCTTGGTTGGGGCCATATTTAGTATACGGACTGCGGAGAGCAAGGCGTAACCCCAAAATGATAGAGGTAATGTGCTTCTAGCCATCATAGATCGAACCATATCTAATAGAGTTCGATTTCTCCTTTCGGACACACCATTGTGTTGTGGTGTTCCTGGTGGAGTAAGTTGTGAAATGATTCCACAACTTCTAAGATGATCTTGAAAAGCACCACTTAGGTATTCACCTCCTCTATCGGTACGAAGGACTTTAATTGTTTTCTTGAGTTGATTTTCTACTTCACTTTTGAAGTCTTTGAACATTTCAAATGCTTCATCCTTGTGTCTTAGTAAGTACACATATCCATAACGACTATAATCGTCGGTAAAGGTAATGAAGTATCTTTCACCATTCCTAGTCATCGGCTTAAAAGGACCACATACATCTGAATGTATGATGCCTAGTAAGTCTTTTGCCCTTTCAAAAGTTCCACTAAAGGGTGTCTTGGTCATTTTGCCTTGTAAACAAGATTCGCATACATCAAATGAATTATCTTCATTTGTATTCAGAAGACCATTTTTCTGAAGTGTATGCATGCGATTCTTGCTTATATGTCCAAGGCGACAATGCCAAAGGTAGGAATCACTCAAATCCATTTTGAGTTTCTTGTTGGTTACTTGGTACATTGAGCTATCATATGATGCGTTATCATGATCTAATTCATAAATACCATTTAAAGACATAGCTTTAAAATAAAAAACATCATTCTTAGAAACATAAATATCATAGTTAACAAATTCGAAATTGAAACCAGATTGTTTTAAAAGGGAAACAGAAATTATGTTCCTAGTAAAACTAGGAGCATATAAAACATTCTTCAAAATCACTTCCAAACCACTTGGAAGCTTTAAAACGTAGTCTCCTTGAGCTTCGACTTCAACTTTTGCTCCGTTGCCCATAAAGAGACTACTGTCTCCCTTCTTGTAATGTTTACTTCTTCTGAACCCCTGCAACGAATTGCAAATATGAGTTCCACATCCGGTATCTAGTACCCATGTGTTAGAAGAAATAACATTAAGCTCAACATGTATCATAAAGATAGTACCTGAGGTTTGCCCTGCATCCCTCTTGTTTTTCAACTCCTTGAGATAGGTTGGACAATTTCTCTTCCAATGTCCTATCTCACCACATTCAAAACATGGGTCATTTGTAGCAACCTTTTGCTTCTTTTCCTTCGGTTTGGTGGGTTCTGCTTTAGCTTTTCCCTTCCCTTTTCCTTTGACATGTCCCTTTCTTTTAGCATAGGTTGCTTTAGAGTCGGGGTGGGGCCTCTTCTTGTTGCCTCCTTCATTGATCGCTAGGACGGGTAAAGCCTTTTTGCCCATACTTGCTTCGGCCGTCTTGAGCATTGCATGAAGTTCACCAATGCTCTTGTCCCATCCATTCATGTTGTAATTCATTACAAAACTCTCAAATTTCTTTGTTAAAGAGTTGAGGATCAAATCCGTAGCCAACTCTTTAGAGACGGGACAATTTAGCCGTTCGAGGCGATCAATGTGGCTTTTCATCTTGAGAACATAAGATGATACCGATTGGGTTTCCTCCATTCGACATGCATGAAGCGCCCGAACAGTTTCGAAGCGTTCTACCCTTTCTTGTTGTAGGAACATTTCCTTTAACTGGGTAATCATGTCGTATGCCCTGTGGTGTTCAAAATCCTTTTGAATTTCGGGAATCATAGTTCCCAACATGAGGCATGAGGCTTGTATGGAGTCCTCGGTATACTTAACCCAATCGTTGTTGGCTTCCACATCTTCCACGTTAGGTTCATCGGGAATAGGATCGTCCAACACATAGGATATTTTCTCTTGCTTGAGAACGATTCTCAAGTTTCGAAACCAATCCATGAAGTTGTTATGGTTGAGACGATCCTTTTCAAGGATGGTTCTTAGTGACAGGTTTCGGACGGTTTGGTTAATCGGGTTTGCATTGTTAGTGGCCATCTACAAAATTTAACAAGTTCAATTTTAGTATTTTCGATATTATTATATTTTAATCATTAATACCCTTTTGTGTCTTAAAGACAATTAATAATTAAAATCTAGAATCCAACGTTACATTTAAATATTGGTTAGGTGACCTTTATCCCTCTATTTAAATTAACAAGGTAGTCAACGTTTGACAATTGCAACTCTTTGCAACTTCTAGCCATATGGGATCGGTTAAACATCTTTATGTTTAGTTGGCATGTTTAATCCCATCAACACCTTTGTTCCCCATGCTTTGGTGACCCTAAGTTCATGGTTTCCAAATCAAGTCGTCCAACTTACACACACGTGTGAGTTTATTCACATAAGTGGTTAGGTGACCTTTATCCCACAAACATGGTAAACCCACCTCGAACATACAAGTTCCCTCAAATGTGGTTAGGTGACCTTTATCCCACAATAAGAGTTCCCAAGTGTTTCGAGTGTTGTATACAAGGATGGTGTTTGACTTGTTTTATAAAAGGGTTTTTAATATTTCAAAATTCTAGTTTAGAAAATATTATGTACCATACATTTGCATGCATTCAAATCAATGGTACTTTGGTGAAAACAAATTTTCAAGGTTCTATTTAATAAAACCCATTTTATTATAAAATCATTAATTTTTAATAAAACCTTTATTAAACATTTTAATGACTTTTTCAAGAACCAATTTTACGCTTGTTGTTGATTATTAGTTTGTTAAGTCATGCATATCTACATATCATCTAAACAACAAAATAAACAACCACACAAGCATAACAATAGGTGCATAACCATAGCCAACTATTTTGACAACACTTGTTAGCCGAAACAAGTGTGTCAAAAGGTCCTTCCTAAAGGGTGAAAATGACACAAGTAATGTGTCGATGAACTCCCACTTGATCCCGCATCCAAATGCTTCAAGTCTCCTTCTTGTGTTGTGATTTCTCCATCTTCTTTGAGCTTCCAAAAGTCTTTTATTTTCAGCTCCAAACTCCTTTGGACTTCAAAAAAGTGTTTTGGTTATCGGGTTAAAATCCCGTTGAGAACGATGAAGTTCTTTGGACCGAATATTATGGTCCAAACCAAAACCGCATTTTTGTGTGCATCTTCTTTTACAAAATATATCCTAATACATTTTTTCTAGTAAAATAAAATGCACCTAATCTATTTATTTTACATACCAAATGAAATAAATAAATTACATATCTTCTAATGGAAGAACAAAATAATAATTATTACAACCCAATCATTTAACACAAGGTTATGGCTAGGTCATATGCACCAAAATATATATCCAAATATATATATATTAATTTCAAGAAGCATAAAAAAATGGTTCCCTTTTATAAACATTTTCGATTATTTCCAAAAAACCGAAAAGTTAAGTTTTGTCCAAATAAACAAATTCATCCATATGAAATAATTTTTCAAGATTCTCTTATGCATGTAAGAAAATAATCTTGAAAAACAAAAGGGTTAACCATGTTAAAATTTTCGGCCATAGGGTTTTATTCAAACCCGAAACCCGAAATTTTTAATCTATTGAAGTATGCACTCATATAAGCGGCTCTAGATGCCATTGATGGGATTTTAACATGTTCATCAAAGTAATTTCATCCATATGAAATAAAAACGCAGCGGAAAATAAGTTTAAAACATGTTACTTTTATAAGATATAAAACCATTTATATGCAAAATCCCAAAACCCGGATCCATATATGAGATGTATACTATCAAACACAACCATAGGGTGTTTAGAAAACTACCTTCTTGAAGTGCAAGGATTATGAAACGGATGATGCTTCTTGAAATGGTTTTCTTCAAGAGTAGAGGACCTCAAGCTTGTATACCCCAAGCTTCCAACAAACACCACAAGTTTAGCTAGGATTTAACACTTGAAGATCAAAATTTGAACACTTGAAAGAACCCTCTTATGGCCGAAAATTTGAGAGTACAATTCAGCTATTGTTCTTCATTTTTGGTCATGTATTTTATTTAAAACACTAGAGAGAATATCACCAAAAACAAGACCCAATCAAAAGCTCTTACATATGCAAAATTGCATGTCATAGCATTGGACCAACATGGGTCTTGGGAAGACCACCAAAGTGGACGGCCCCAAGGTTTTTTTTTTTAAAAAAAATCCAATTTTTTATAACAAATAAAGTCTTGTTTAATTTTATAACTTTTATAAAATATAACACTATGTTTGCAAGACTTTATATAATCTTTTATAATGTCATTTAACCTATTAAATAACAAAATAAAATATTCTCTCAAAATAAATTATCCACATAATTTATTGGTTTCTCAAGTGTAATTATTTAGAAAACCAATTTCTAAATATTGTAAGTGTTAATATTTATTTGTTTGATCATATCACAAATAAATAATATAAGTGTTTGTCTAGCTTGTTATTGGGTATGACTCGACTTGGATCATAACGTACTAGCCACATCAATTTAATATGTGTCTTGGGCATACAGAGTCCAACATATTTATCATTATGTCCCATACCATAATATATCAAATAAAAGCAGTTATTACAGACAATGTTTTCTCAAAGACAGATCAAATGTTCCGACAACTCAGATTTTATTTAATTTGTTTCTAGACTGCATCCTAGCTTGATTCCAGCAAATAACAAGCAAGCGTCCTAAGCACCTGTCACATACGTTAAAATAAAGTCAATACACATAGTGTAAAGGTGAGCATAAATGTTTAATAGTATAATAGAGTTCAAATCATTTACGCATAACCAACATGTAACATTTAGCGAAGTGAAAGCTAGTAGGTTATCGACAGAGAAATATGCACAGACGTGACTGCGAGTTGTAGAATGCGCAACACACATCCCCACTGGGACACGTGAAGTAAAGCCCTTAACAACCCCTGTCCACGACAGGTTCTGAGTCCAAACTATAGTACTATCGTTGCTAAGGTGTCAGGCAACAATCACTGTGTTAACATAACATACAAACATTCATTGAATAACACGTAGCATGCAATAACAGTCAGCGTATAAATTGTGTTTGCGTTGTGTGTCGATTGTGATTTGAATATGTAACGCATGTAACACCCAAAAGTGCGTAAAGCAAAAAGGGTTCGAGTATACTCACAGATTGTGTTTAAGTAAATAAACACTCTCTTGGATTGAAGGGAGCGCTGAGAGATTAGCCTGAACAGTTAACGAGAGCATAAGCGAAGAACGGCGCATTAAACGATGAAAAAGTGACTAAGTGATGAATGGTAATCCGATCGGATGGTCATTCGATCGGATGTCAATCCGTTCAGATGGTCATCCGATCGGATGACCATTCGGTCGGATTCACATTCGTTTGGGAAGGATGTGTTTGTGTATGATGGCTTTGAAGTTTTTGTTGTAGCATTTTAAAAACATAGAAGTATCTCTACCTTTCAGGTCGATCGATCAAATGGTCGTTCGATCAGATAACGATCCGATTGGTGAGACATTTCAGTTGAGAACACGTTCACAGCAGGATGGTCATTCGATCGGATGGTCTTCCGATCGGATGGCAATCCATTAGAAACTGATGATCTTTGAAAATTATGAAATTTGCTAAGTGTTGGAGATCTAAATGTCAACTGATCGGATTGTCGTTCGATCGGATGGCAATCCGATCGGACGGCAATCCGTTCGACATTCAGATCTTTGAAAGTTTGAAAAATGTTTAAATGTGGAGGCTCTAGTACAATCCGATCAGAAGGGAATCCGATCGGACGGCAATCCATCCCAACGAACCTGATCGTCTTGAAACTTGATTATTTTGAAAAGTTTGCGGTTTGAAGGAGACGGTATGATAACGTGCTAAACAACGGGGACTCCATCAGACTCAGGTTACCCGATCGAACGAGAATCACCCCAATCCGATTAGTTAACTGTTCGTGATGGTTGTTCCTGTTCAACCCGAAATCGGTTGTCTCTTTGATAGAGATCAGATCTCAGACCGACACTTCACTAAGAAATGAGTAGAAGACCTGAACGAGCTCTGATTCTATCGGTTTTGAGTGCATTGAGTGTAAAAGAGTTGAAAGAAGGTTGGAAAAACTTCTTTCAATCCTTTTAACTTTGAAAATGTTTAGATCTATGCGAAAACAATGTTTAATCATGTGGAAATCCTTCATATCTGAGTTATTCTTGGTGGAATGAGGTCAAAACTTGAAGTTCATAAGAACTCCATGATGACATCACCCTAGAATACCTCAAATCCGCTGATTTCACGGTTAAAAGTTAAGATTCAAAGGTAAAAATGATGAAGAAGTGTGCGTAGATCATATATGTACAAGATTTGTGTTGAAAACTTACAAGAATCGCTAGAAATCGAGAGAAATGAGGGCTTGAGCGTGCTGGTCGAACAAGAGAGCTGTCACATCACTGTTGGTGATGTGACAGGGGTATTTATAGGTTGCCAAAAGAGGAAAGTGGCACAAGTGTCGGATAGGATAGCCCTTCGATCGGATTGCCATCCGATCAGATGGTCATCCGTTCGGATGACCATTCGATCGAATGGTCATTCGATCAAAGTGGCTTTGCGAGTTGGATTTCGACGTTTCGTTTTGCGTTTCGGGCGTTGCGATGCATTTAAGCGAGTGTCGATTAACCGATGTGATAGATTAATAATAGTCACACAAATACTATATCTAACATACAATCATTATAAATAACTTGCGTTTAGCGTTTGCGATTTAAGTTGCGTTGCGATTGCGTTTCGATTAATCACCACAAACATAAAGTAAACATGCACAAGTAACACATAAATAGCACACACACGTAAAACAATATTCAGAATCTGTTAATCAAGTTGCGATGCGATTGCGATGCGATTAGCGATTAAGCGATAAACAGCAATAAACATCGATTAAACCTCGATTATTAATAGATACTCCACATAATACAACTAAAACGATTAAATAAAAAGATTCGATTAGAAGTCATTGACGTACAATTAATAGTTAAGCAAGGAGTGATCACACTCCACACGCTAGCTTAGCCCCATAGCTGCCTGGGGGTGAATACCCAAACCGAGAGCGAAGAGCTTGGCCGTGGGATGCGGACACCAAGATTCGAACCCGGGACCTCTAGGGAGAGGGTGGGTGAGGCTGGCCAACTGGGTACCCCAGAAGGTTACGAAGTGTAATGTTTCGTCCACTTATAGATCCTCAAGTGGAACTTGTAAATCCTGCTCGGCTAGGCACTTTTTGAGGTTCGATACATGGAAAGTCGGGTGGATGTTGCTAAGTTCCTCCGGTAGTTCGAGTCTGTAGGCCACTTTTCCGACCCTTTCCAGAATCTTAAAGGGTCCAACATATCGAGACGCGAGCTTTCCTTTCTTGCCGAATCTGATCACACCCTTCCAAGGTGATACCTTTAGGAGTACGTGATTGCCAACGTCAAATTCAAGGGGCTTTCGGCGTCTATCGGCGTAACTTTTCTGACGAATCTAAGCTTTCAGCATATTGTCTCGAATTTGGAGGATCTTGTAAGTCGTTTCTTGCAGCAGCTCAGGACCGGTTAGTTGCGCATCTCCGATCTCATGCCACACAATCGGCGATCGACATTTTCTTCCGTATAGTGCCTCAAATGGTGCCATTTGTATGCTAGAATGAAAACTGTTATTGTACGAGAATTCGACTAAAGGTAAATACGCGTCCCAATTACCACCGAAATCTATGACACACGAGCGAAGCATGTATTCAAGAGTACGAATCATTCTTTCAGTCTAACCGTCGGTTTGGGGATGGAAAGCGGTACTTAGATTAAGCGTAGTACCGAGAGCAGATTGAAACGTTTCCCAAAGACGCGAGGTAAACCGACCATCGCGGTCAGAGATGATGTCACGAGGCGTCCCGGGTCGACAGATGGTCTCGTCGGTGTAGATTCGGGCTAATTTTTCTACCTTGAAGTCTTCTCGTATCGGCAGGAAATGAGCGGATTTAGTCAAACGGTCAATGATAACCCAGATGCTATCGTGGCCTGAAGTTGTACGCGGGAGTTTCGTGATAAAGTCAATGGCTATGCTTTCCCATTTCCACATCGGGATCTCGGGTTGCACAAGCAAGGATTATAGATATAAATATTTTTGAGGTTTATATGAAAATATAAATATTTTTGTCAAGAAAGGATTATAGATAATTTTCTATAAAAGATTTCTTAAAATATATATATTTTTTAAGAATAAATATTGGTGAATTTTTATTAGAAATATTATTCCGGAAAATTAAATACAAAATTAAGTATAAGAATACTTTATAAATACAATAAAAATACGTATTCTCGTACGTATAAATACACACCGGAATACGCCACCAATACTTGGCAAAAATACACAAGTTTAAGAATACATGTATAAGGAATTACTACAAGACAATGTAAGTTAAAATATATTAATTTAACAAATATTCCAATAATTAATAAATATAATTTAATTAAAATATTATTATTTTAATAAATAATTATATACTTTGGAATAATAGTTATGACACCAAGAAATGTAACTCAAAGATACTAAGTCATAACAAATAAGACTAAAAGTCAAGGCACGACTCATCCGTCTAATAAACCGTAGCACGTGTGTAGGTAGTCGTGCGACCGAGGAAAAGCTTTGAGTTATACCGAGATACGAGACGCAAGATTGTGAGTTCATGTCCCCCTTTTCTTTTAACTGTTTTCAGTTTTACAACTTCGGGGGTGAAATACATGTTACAAATGTTTCAATGATTACAAATGGTATGGTTAGCTAAGTAATGAACTGTTAGATCATGTGAATGGATAGGCGTTAACTTAAGACCATTAATCCTTGTATAAGGACCGAGGGGCATGATTGATAGATCTATTGGGTGTTACGAGCCCCACCCATGAGCCCGCGGGTTGGACCATGCGGTGACTATGCCGTTCCCGCCGGATGGCCCCGTACGAAATACGCATAAAAGGGTTGAGCCTTCCTACACCGTTGCACACATATTAATGTATTAGCTACACATTAATTGATCTGTTCATAGACGCTTTCATACCGGTTTACAAATACATACATACTATGGTTACAAAGTTTATTTCTAGCTCACATACAAAACACATGAACTCACTCAACTTTTGTTGATGTTTTCAAACTACATGTATTTCAGGAAATTAAGAGTGGATCTGGCAGGCATTCAAGGTTTACAAGTTGAGTCTTCAATAAATGATGTCATCCGCGCTTTTGTAGTGTTTGGATTGGATGTCTTATCCTAGATAAGACATACTCTTCAAAGTCTTGTTTTATTAATGTATTTTGTCGAGTCCTTTACGGAACTTAAACAATTTGGTTGGTTTGTATTATGAACTTGAAGTCTTGGTTTCGTGTTAAACAATGTTGGTTGTAATACTTTGAAACTCTTTAATGGATGAACATCATGGTTTCTATCATATAGTTGTTTGTTATGGTTGAATGCAATGATATTAAGCAAGTCACACGTAACACGCTTCCGCAAAAGTCAGGGTGTGACAAAATGCAGGGCAAATCAAAGAGCTATGGAGTGGAGCAAATGGAGGTGTTTTGAGGTGGCATCTTAAAGCACTATATTGTTTTGTTTTAATTCTCTATTTCTTGTTGTGATCATGCAAGAGGTGTTTGGTCTATAGTACCTTACTAGCCTTTGTACTGTACGTTTAACTTTGGTGTTGAATGAGATTGTTTTTCTGCTGTCCAAAAAAAAAAAACTAAAAAGAAAACAAGATGATTCTCGTGTGACTCTTTAGGTAATGTCAAATGGCACATCAACTGGACCAACAATCATTGTTTTTAAATTTCATGAAGATGATATTCACATAATCCATCCATCAATCTAAACCGAAGGTAGGGTGTTTTCAACTACCAGGATAACTATTTTTCAGTTTTTGGTTCAAAGTTAATCTAGAAAAAAATAATAATGAGTTGAAGGTGTTTAAACACTTGATAGTCATAATTACATATGTATTAGGATTAACAATTAAAAGTTTAATTATAAAGATACAAGGTTAACTAGTTTGAAATTTGGAAACCAAAAACTTGAAAAGTTTAATTAAAATCATGATTTTGGCGTAGAAAATGATGCACCTTAGCTTTTGTTATAAAAATAAAACTAAATCCTCTACTCAAAACACAATTTCAATCACCCAATTATTGATTTTCAAATACATGATGACAAAATATAAAACTAAAGCAAATTGATTACAATTATTTGAAATGACATAATAAATTATTGAATGGTAAATGAGGTTGCATAACTTTATATAAAATGTATGGTTGCCAAGCCTTTGATTTGCTTTTCATCTTTCATGAAGTTGTGGTCCATCTATCACCATAATGCTTTCCTTTTACGTATTAAAATGGTTATTTTTTTTAATATTAAAAATCACCATGTGTAGGTGCAACGTAGAATATCTAGTGCTTAGAGTACACATGATTACTCAATTTTAAATTCCATAATTACGATATGATGTCCACTTAGTCATTATTTAATCAACATTACCTTCCATTTTAAAGGAAGTTTAACATTTTTATGTGTTATTTTTTATCTCTTTAAAATATTTATTAAAAATAATAGAAAATAAATAGGTCTCGGTAGAAGTATTAATGTAAAAAGGAATATTCCTTCTACTTAAAGACAAATCACAAAAGCTTATTTTAATATCCTGTCGTTTACGTGGTGTCGGTCGAAGGGATTATGGCCAAAGTTGGCATCAACATTGGTGAGAACCTCGTGTCTGAAGGTGATAAATGGAGGTGGAGAAGTGATCCGGATGGGTCCTTTTCTGTTAAATCAGTCCGGTTGGACCTTGAACGGGCTAGAGGCGCGGCTGAATCTATTGACCATAAGTTAGATTGGAACTCGTGGGCCCCTCCCAAAGTTAATGTTCTGCTGTGGAGGGCCTATCTTGGTAAGGTTGCGACGAAGATGGGTCTTATACAAAGGGGTGTGCAGCTGATTGATGGTCTTTGTCCAAGGTGCGGCATGCTCGACGAAGACTCGGAGCATGTGTTCGTTTCCTGCATTTGGTCGCGTTGTGTTTGGTGGAACATTATGGCATGGATCCGTGTTGCCTTCCCTGCGGATGTAAACAACCTGAAGGATCTGATCTCTTTTTTTAAGCGGCAGCCAGGAGATAAAGTTTGGAAAATAGTATTGGGCACAGTATGGAGAATTTGGTTCGCCAGGAATGAAAAGGTTTTTAATAACCGGTTCATTCCGATCGCGAAAATGGTGGAGAGTATAAAGGAGGATGTTTTTAATAACCGGTTCATTCCGATCTCAGCTTCTTGCTGGCTCTTTATATATATATATATATATATATATATATAAAGTGTGTTGCCGTTCAAAAAAAAAAAATCCTGTCGTTTAAAATTTCGTTCGTATAATAACATTTCAAAATACAAAGGCATTAAGTGAAACTTGTGGAATATACTTATTTGTTTAACAATTTTTATTTATAGTGATAAAAGTTTAATGTACGGAGAACAAGTAACATCATCTCTCTTGTAATTATTCATTATACCATAATTAACTAATATTATTTTTATTATGTTGGTCTTTATGATTATCCTATTTTTAATTTAATTAGGTTTCATATGTAACGTTGCTATATATAATTATACTAGGTTATAACCCTGTGTATTATACGGGCCGAATAAATGAATTTTATATACTAAATAATAATAAAATATATCTTTAAAAACCCCCTTTATTGCATGGGTTGAATAAATATAATTATATATATTGAATAATAAAAAGTTATATCTATAAGAACCATATTGTATGAGTTGAATAAATATAATTTTATATACCAAATAAAAAGGTTATATCTTTAAAACCACGTGTAAATTACGATTTTGACCCCTGTGTTTATATCACTTTTACACTTTTAGCCAAAAAATGAATCTTTTAACATCTGAGCCTCTAATGTCTTTTTTTCTAACCCTTTTGGCCCCTAACACTAAGCTCATCCATTTACCTTTAGAGGTCAAAAGGGTTAGAAAAAAAGACGTTGGGGTCCAAAAATGTTAGAAAAAAAGACGTTGAATGCTCAGATGTTAAAAAAATTCCTTTTTGGGCTAAAAAGTTAAAAGTGATATAACCATATGGGCTAAAATCGTAATTTACTCTAATATCAAATTAGATAACTAAGTTTGAATTTGAAGTAAATAGATAAATATAAAAGTAAGAATTAAACTAAATAATATTTAGTAGAAGGATTATCTATAATTAATTAGAAGAGATTAAACTAAAATAATAATATTATCCATAAGACATGGCCTAATATAATGACAAGTGTCCCCAAAATGGTTTCTCTTATTATATACTATAGATTATCATCATCTCTTCTAATAGATAATTTAAAAAATATCACGTGTTAACACCATATTATCCGTAATTAGAATCGTTTTTAATCAAAATTGATCTTTTTACTATTTTTTTTAACTTTTTGTTAATATCATAAAATAGCTACATTGTTTATTCTAAAATATTTACCTTAATATCGCTCTTACTTTAAATATGGCAGGATATGAGGAAAACACATATAAGTGTGAAAATGGTGAGAACAATTTTCAACCAAAAGATGTTTCTGATTTGTGGCTGGGATTGATTCGGTGACATTTTTGTAAATATGTATAAGTTTAGAACGTGCGCGGGCTTCATTAAGGTATAAAGGTAAAATTGCCACAAGGAAAACACCAAAAACGCTACTTATGACAAATTAATTATAAAGTATCTGAAACGCCTAAAAATATTATTGCAGTAATGAAAATAACAAAACAAAATGCCAAAAAATGCGTGCCTAAATCACGTGCTTTACATTTAATGAGGAACAAACTCCCGCCCAAAATCACGTGCCTAAAACTCATAATATAAATGAACTTAACATCCCTTTCATTGAGCATACTCGAAAAAAGAAAAAAACGTCAATCTCTTAAAAAGGCCAAAAAGCATAATACCTTCAAGAAAATTACACTAGAAGGAAAATGGAAACTGTAATCTCCTGGGTGTTCAAAACTTCAATCAACAGGTTTATTATAAATACGACTCCAGAAGAAGGGTTATGGTGAAAAATGTAAATGCCATACTTACTATGGAAGAAGAAGTGTAGTTGAGGATTCTAGAACTTGGAATTCCTATGGACAACTTGTGTGAACAAACACAAACTGTCATACGGAGATTGAGGAGAAAATTTCCTGTAAAACAATGCAAAACAATTTGATGAAGAGCCAATAATTTCATCATGGCTTTATAATGAAAAATATAAGTAGGTGGCAGTTGTGTGGAAAAACGATCAAGAAGAAGACCACACCATTGATACATACTGACCGAACAGGGACTTTCGTTTATAGTACAATTATGCAATGCAACATGTTTAAATGCTAAGATGACTCCAATAGTGACATCGTTGGAGAGAATGTTTCAATGGAGGTGTGAAGCACTCGAGGTCGAGAGTGCTGTCAAAACTGAAGATGAAGATGAGCATTTTGGTATGGAATCAGAAGAAGAGGACGAAGGGAGTAATGGGTACTTCTCGGACATTATCCCATCCGATGAAGAGTATTAGTTGTTCTCTTGTATTTTTTTCTATATTGTTTTATTTGGTTGTTTTCCCATGTGTGTCGTGCAGATTAACTTAAGTCCTTATGTCTACTTTTTGTAGTCTAAGTCACGTAGTTGTCCTTGCTTTATTTTTGTAAAATGATTTGATGTAGTGGACTTTGCGAAATGTTTTATGCAATAATAATCTCTTGTTTTTGTAAAAACTGTTTTCATGAGAGGATCCTAAGGATTGTAGACTAGACTTAAGAAAGAGTCCTGGTTCACTACAATCGAAGCTTTCATACCAATCTATGACACCCGCTCAGAGGCGGAAGCGCGAGGTGTGGTCGTGATTGATTCTCATTGCATACGAATTAGCGAACATTCTATATGATTAAAATAAACTCCAAATGCCATTAATAGATTCAAGTTTCAAAACTAAGTTAAGTACAGTGTTTACTTCACTTCAAAAAACAATATGTTTTAAAGTTTACAACACGTTCAAATTCAAAGGATCAAGGATTTATTCCTCATGTCGTCGCAAAGAGGCGGGATATGATGATAAATGCTATAAAAGTGGGATGGAGTAACGGCCCATGACTTCTTGGAGCAAATAACCGCAAAGCATTCCACTAAGTACCTGAAACACATGTAAGCATAAAAATCGTCAACAAAGTTGGTGTGAATTCATGTTGTTAATTTGTATAAAATGTATAAGATGTACTTATATGAAAAATATGGTATGTAGCTTGTAAAAATGAGTTGAGATGTAAATAAGATGTATTAAGTTAGGAAATCGAGATCACTAATGTTTTGAAAGGACATTAACATGTGTTACGACATAGGAAGCATCTAAACGAGGCGATTTACATCTATTACCCTTCGACTGTAACCTAAAAGCACTCTTCCGTATGGGTCAACGAGGACCAAGAGTGAGGCTGCCAATACCCGCTAGATCTAACCTTTTGCTCCATGGTCTAAACTTAGATTAATGGTGCTTACGTACCCTATTCGCACATGATGTATTGCATTATTCCTTAATTTAGCATACCATTTGTACATGTATTTTCCCCAAAGTTTAGAAAACTAGAAAACGTTTAAAAGTGGAGACATGAACTCACAGTTTTGCGTCTCCTTGCGTCTTAAACTTCACCGGTAATCTCCTTGATTGGAGACGTAACCTATAAATGTTCTACGTATGTTAATTACCTAATCTTGTAATTGAATATGTACAAGTTATTCATCTTGTCTTATGTATTTGTTTTGTTTTAGATGTATATGTTCTTGAATTGTTTATATATATTTCACGAAATATGTCACACCCCCAAAAATACCACAAGCGGGAACCCCCGCGAGGCGTGTGACATACCAGGATCTAGCCACCAATCACATTGAACCATAACATAGTATTAAATAAAAGTTTCCATTTATTTCATAAAGTAAATCCAAACAGAATCCAAAACAAATATGTTCAAGGGAGCATAATGTAAATAGTTATTTCAAGTGTTTCGAACAAGTGTGCAAAAATCAGTAAACTTGTATCCAAGAGCCGCGACCCATGACCACTCCAACACTCCCAGATAGCAAGTTCCAATCCAAGAACCTAAGGACCTGCAAGCATGCAGAAAAATGTGTATCAGACAACGCTGGCGAGTTCACAGTTTGTTCTAACCATTTAATACCAAGTAGTGACTTATGATATGTTATGTTATGCTATGCTGATAATAACTCGATACCGCAGACGGCCCTTTTTGCCCTTCTCCAATGCTCTATTAAACATTGGTCATGATTTAAAGTTATTAGTTCACGCCCGTCCTATCCAGGTACGTCGTGAGGGTGCCAAACCTAATAGCGCTATCAACCGATAACACCGTTGCCCTAAAAGCAACTAACCCGATAGTATGATTGGACTTAAGTGATAGAGAGTGAGTGTATTATCCAACATTAACGTTTACTGAAAATCGTTGCATATCCCCTGCAAGGATATGCGTTTGTGAAATCCGCCTCATATCCCTTACAAGGATGTGGGTATTTGAAAACTGCCTCATATCCCCTACAAGGATATGGGTTACTAAACTCTGTTTACAAGTTTTGTCAGTTTGATTGTTTCCACCGGATGCATGCTTGTTTTAAGAGTAGTGAACTCACCTTGGTTTGCTCGGTATGATTAGTTACTTGCTCACACTTAAACAGTCACAGCCTATGGTATTCATGTACACGTATCAGTTTACATTCGCATTGTTCTCGTGTAAATCATAATCGTGGTGTGCATTCAAAGCAATGATCATTGAATAACACATAACAGCTATTCCAACTCATACAAATCCACAATTCACATGCATGTTTCGTAAAAGTACTCAACAGTTAAGTGAGCTATTCATCATAAGCAATTTCGTGTTTCCCCAATCATAGTTAACATCCTTAACAGACAGATAATAATCATTCAAGTTTCCTACACATGATAACCACAGCCTGTTGTGAACCAACCACTGGGCGACGAAACTTCAAACTACGAAACACTATGGTGTTTCATCGACATGATGGGTGACAAATTACTAGGGTGTTTCGTCGACATGTCGTGTGACGAAATACTAACGTGTTTCGTCGACGGGGTATTTCGTGGGGGGGGGGGGGACCTTCATCACCACACACAACAGTTTTCAAGGTTTTTCCTAAATTACAGCAATCATTTGAAACGTCTTCCCACGAATCATTAACAGGAATCCAAAATTTATTAACATACAATCATAGATCAGACATGAACCCTAATCATACCACTAAGAACCATAATCGATCAAACCATCAACAATTCATCATGTCACTTGATTTCGTATTACCATTGTTATGCGATGTTTACATATGTTCCCAACCAATTCTGTCACACCCCGACCACGTTAAAACAACAAACCGCGGCGGAAACGTCGGGGAGTGTCGTAACAGAATCATTGTTTCACAACACATGGATAAAAGTTTTGTTTTATTGAATTAAGTTTATTACATTGTATTGAAACTAGAAACAAAACATGAACAAATTAACTTCCATTGTTATTAAGTCACTAAAGCCTCATCCATTCCTATGTGAGCATGCACCAATATCATCATAAAACATCATCAACTATGGTACCTGAAACACATGTGAAAATACGTCAGCATAAAAATGCCGGTGAGTACATAGGTTTTATGTGAGCGTCAGATTCATTGCTCGTTTTACCTTTTGATATAACTCAAACAACTTTGTTAATTGATAATTAGAAAACTTAGTTTTGAAAAATGTTTATATTGTGAATTGAAATAACCAAGTTAAAACAGATTTGTTATAATTTATAAAACCTCGATACCATGAATCTTAACTCCAAAACATTTGTTTAAGTAAACCCAGATTGTAAATCGTTTTGGAAATAAAACTCGAACGGTTTATATTGTTAGAAAAACCTTGTATTATAACTTTGTTTTGATAACCTTTGCCCAAGTGATCTAGATAACGCAACGAGATATAATGTGTTAAGAGCACTTATATATAGGAAGTACCAGCGGCGTATCCACCATGCTTTTAACACATTACACCAGCCCCGTTACCTAATCACTCCCCTAACCCAACGGTCAAACAGTTTCAAACGGTTCACATCAATCAATCAATTCCAAACGGTTCACATAAATCAATCAATTCCAAACGATTCCAACAGTCCAAATAATTCACATAGATCAAACAGCTTCAAACGGTTCAAACAGTTCAAAATGTAAAACAATGTGTCCATATGCTGGATGCGCATATGCTACAAAATGTAATATATAAAAAAATCAATGTGCTAGCATGCTAAGTGAACATACACAGCAAAACATAATGAAATCATGTACTATATACGTACTAATGAATGTTGGTGCACAATGTCTATCGCCTACGTCATCAGTCTAGGTCGCGTCAAATACGTATAATGTCACGGCCCCCGACCCAGTTTGACCCGGTCTAGGAGCCGCGGGACAGAAATCCCGTGGTATTTGTTTAATGTGGCAGAGGAATTATTAACAGGATCGATTAAAAACTGGAAAATGCCCGATTATTTTATTTCATAATTCGGGATAAACCTCGTAATTTACAATAAGAGAATTTCACTGGGAAATCCCTATTTAACATAAACATGTTTCTTTATTTTTATTGAGCCACTTCATCAAGCCTGTAGTGCTACACGACACTTTTTCTTGGATCACAGCAGATCACCTGAAACATGTTTTTAAAAATATTTTCTCAGCGGGGAAATACTGGTGAATCATTCATTTTGCACAAAACGACACATTGTTATAATTTACAGTATTAAGAGCGATTACAATGTTTATATATCAATCAATTACCCAATGGTATTTGTCACTCGACTCGTTTCTGTGACTATGGTCATATCACCCATTGGCTAACCCGTTGTCCAATGGTGATGGTTATCAAGTATTGTATACAAAACCCCACATATCGGCTGTAATTGAAGACTACAAAGACTTAATCCCTGTAATTATAACTTTGAAAACAAACATGATTTTGAAAGCAATTTTGGTAAAAAGAGAATGACTGACATTGTAGATTTTAAACGGGCAGAGTTTAGCCTACTGATAAGCCTGATAACCTAATTTAACAATGCACACGAACTAGGTTAGTAACTAATACAGCATTTACGATAACTCACGAGATTAAAACCCTCACAACGAATGACAAAGTGCAATACTTAAACATCCATCGAATTCACGACGAATGACAAAGTATAGCCCTAAGTCGGGCAGCACTTAAACATCCATTGGATAGTTTAAATCGATCGGACATTGAATTGTAGCAGCGATCGAGTTAATACCATGTATCGTAGCAGCGCCTCCCTAATAGAAATTATGATTTCGAACAGTATAACTTCGTTTTTGAAGGTTTTTTCGACACCAGTGAACAGGCCATGATCAGTTCTATTTATAGGTGAAAAATGGGTCTCACGCAGCCCGCGTGAACCCTTGCTCGACCCTTACGCGGCCCGCGTGGCCACCTAGTCTACGTATAGGTTTGCTGGCTCACGAGTAGGTGTGCCAGGTGGACAACGTGTGGCCCGGATGCTTATCCGGTCAAATCTTAAGTTGACGCGGCCCGCGTGAGGTTATGCTTAACCCTTACGCGGCCCGCCTAAAGACCAGATTTCTTGTTTTCTTGGTTTTTGATATAGATTAGGGTTTCGGGGGTCCGGATTTTCACTTACGGGTCGTTTTGGGAAAATTTTGAAGGTCCTTACATCCTCCCCACCTTATTTAGAATCTCGTCCTCAAGATTTATTGAAATAAGTGAGGATATTTTCGCTTCATTTCCGATTCCAGTTCCCAAGTGTATTCAGGTCCTCTTTTTGACTCCCACTTAACTTTGACTAGTACCAGTCTTTTGTGTTTAAGAAACTTGACTTTTCGGTCTTTTATTTGCAGTGGTTTCTCAACAAACTTTAACTTTGCATTTACCTCTATATCTTGAAGAGGTACTACCAGGGATGTTGGACTCTGTATACCCAAGACACATATTAAATTGATGTGGCTAGTACGTTATGATCCAAGTCGAGTCATACCCAAATACAAGCTAGACAAACACTTACAATATTTATTTATGATATGATCAAACAAATAAATATTAACACTTATAATATTTAGAAATTGGTTTTCTAAATAATTGCACTTGACAAACTAATAAATTATATGGATAATTTATTTTGAGAGAATATTTTATTTTGTTATTTAATGGGTTAAATAACATAATAAAAGTTGTATAAGTCTTATAACATATGTTGTTATATTTTATAAAAGTTATAAAATATACATAAGACTTATAATTTATAAAAAAAAAATTTGATTTTTTTTTAAGGTGGGCCGCCCCCCTCTTCCCAAGACAAAAAATGGCCAATCACATTACATGCAAATTAGAGGCTCTTGGTTGGGCAAGATTGTTGGTCCAATGAGAAGGCATGCAAGTTGTCATATCTAGATGGTTTGTGATTTGGTCAAAATGAAGGCAATGTCTCTCAAGGTTTTAAAATCGATTTTGTATGACAAAAAAAACATGAACTTGAAAATACTAGAGATTTCTCTCTAGAAAAATCGGCCATATGATGGTTGATCATGAGGGTTTCAAGTTAGAAAATCAAGTGCAAGAACACTAGAAAAACCTCTCTATATTTCGGCTATGTGTGGTTGATCAAGAGAGAATTTTAGTGAGTTCATAAGTGTAGAAATCCTAGCCAAACATAAGGTGTTTGTTGGAAGGCTCGGGGTATACAAGCTTGAGGTCTTCTACACTTGAAGGCAACCGTTCAAGAAGCATCATCTTCTTCATATCCATTACTCCTTGGAAGGTAGTATTCTAAACACCATATGGTTGTGGTTTAAATATTTGATAGCATGCATGTTCGTATATGGATCCGGGGATTGGGTTTTACATATAAAATGGGTTTTATATCTTGTAAGTAACATGTTTTAAATAATAAATTACCGTTGCGTTTTATTTTATATGGATAAAATACTTTGATAAACATGTGAAAAACCCAACAATGGCATCTAGAGCCGCTTATATGAGTGCATGCTTCATAGGATATGAAATTTTCGGGTTTGGGTAAAACCCTATGGCCGAAATTTTCACCATGGTTATCCCTTTGTTTTTCAAGATTATATTCTTACATGCATAAATCAATCTTGAAAAATTATTTCATTTGGATGATTATTTTGTTTGGACAAAAACCCACATTTTTCGGTTTTTCATTCTTGACCGAAAAATTGTAGGTTGTAAAAGGGAACTATTTTGCTTCTTGAATTTTATATATTTGGATATATATAATTTTGGTGTTCATAACCTAGCCATGACCTTATGTGAATATGTTGAATTTTTGTGGTTGTGATTTGTATTTAATTATTTCAAAGGTTGTAATAATTTTTTTTATTCTTCCATTTGTAAAGTTATGTAATTTATTTATTTTCATTTGGTATGTAAATAAATAGATTAGGTGCATTTTATTTTACTAGAAAAATGTATTAGGATACTTTTTTGTAAAAGAAGATGCACACAAAAATGCGTTTTTGGTTTTGGCTATTTTCGGGCCTAAAGGACTTCACGGTTCTTAACGGGATTTTAGCCCGATAACCAAAACACATTTTTGAAGTCCAAAGGAGTTTGGAGCTGAATATAAAAGACATTTGGAAGACCAAAGAATGTGAAGAAATCACAACACAAGAAGAAGACTTGAAGCATTTGGATACGGGATCAAGTGGGAGTTCAACGACGCATTACCTGTGTCAATATTCACCCCTTAGGAAGGACCTTTTGGCACACTTGTTTCGGCTAACAAGTGTTGTCAAAATAGTTGGCTATGGTTATGCACCTATTGTTATTTATGCTTGTGTGGTTGTTTATTTATATTGTTTTGATGATATTTGGATATGCATGCTTAACAAACTAATAATCAACAACAAGCGTAAAAATTGGTTCTTAACAAAATCATTAAAATGGTTAATAAAGGTTTTATTAAAAATTAATGATTTTACAAAATGGGTTTTATTAAAAGAACCTTGAAAATTTGTTTTACAAAAGTACCAAGGATTTGAACGCATGCAAATGTATGGTACATAAAGTTTTCTAAACTAGAATTTTGAAAACTAAAAATCCCTTTTATAAAACAAGTCAAATACCATCCTTTTATACAACACTCGAATCACTTGGGAACTCTTTTGTGGGATAAAGGTCACCTAACCACATTTGAGGGAACTTGTATATTCGAGGTGGGTTTACCATGTTTGTGGGATAAAGGTCACATAACCACTTATGTGTATAAACTCACACGTGTGTGTAAGTTGGACGACTTGATTTGGAAACCATGAACTTAGGGTCACCGAAGCATGGGGAACAAAAGGTGTTGATGGGATTAAACATGCCAACTAAACATAAAGATGTTTAACCAATCCCATATGGCTAGAAGTTGCAAAGGGTTGCAATCGTCAAACGTTGACTACCTTGTTAATTTAAATAATGGGATAAAGGTCACCTAACCAATATTTAAATGTAACGTTGGATTCTAGATTTTAATTATTAATTGTCTATAAGACACAAAAGGGTATTAATGATTAAAATATAATAATATCGAAAATACTAAAATTGAACGTTGTAAAATTTTGTAGATGGCCGCTAACAATATTACCCAAACCGTCCGTAACCTATCATTGAAAACGATTCTAATCCCGATGAACCTCTTATGGAAGATAAGGATGCCTATGACGATTGGATTAAGTATATCGAGGATACTACGCAGCCTCTTGCCTCATGTTAGGAATTATGATTCCCGAGATTCAAAAGGTTTTGAACATCATGAGCATACGACATGATTACCCAATTGTAGGAAATGTTCCTAAGGGTAGAACGCTTCGAAACGGTTCGAGCGCTTCATGCATGTCGAATGGAGGAAACCCAATTGGACTCATCTTATGTCTTTAAGATGAAAAGCCACATTGATCACCTTGAAAGGCTCAATATGGATAAAAGGGTTTTATCCATTCAAACGATCAATGAGGGTGGCAACTAGAAAGGGCATCACCCCGACACCAAAGCAAATGTTGAAAATGGAAACGGGTAATTCAAAGGGAAATGATTAGAAAGACTAAAGCGAAACCACCGAAACCAAAAGAGAAGAAAGCAAAGGTTGCCATGAACGATCCATGATTTGAGTGTGGTGAGATAGGGCATTTAAATAGGAATTGTCCAACCTATCTCAAAGAGTTGAAAAACAAGAGGGATGCTAGGCAAACCTCAGGTACAATCTTTAAGAAACATATTGAACTTAATGTTATTTCTTCAAACACATGGGTATTAGATACCGGGTGTGGAACTCATGTTTGCAATTTGTTGCAAAGGGTTCAAAAGAAATAAGCATTACAAAAGGGAGACTATATTTTGAAACTTCCAAGTGGTTTAAAAATCGTTTTGAAAATGTTTTGTATGCTCCTAGTTTGACTAGGAACATTATCTAAGTTTCTTTTTAAAGACAATATGGTCGTGATTTAAAGTTTGTAAACAATTGACATTTATATTTCAATGAATGACATGTTTACTTTAAAGCTGTGCTTTCAAATGGTATTTATGAATTGGTTCATAATAATACATCATTTGATAGTTCGATGTACCAAGCAATCACCAAGAAACTCATAATGGATTTGAGTAAGACCCATCTTTGGCATTATCGCCTTGGTCATATAAACAGATGTCGCATGTAGACACTTCGAAAGAATTGTCTTTCGGAAACAAATGAAATTGGTTCATTTGATACATGCGAATCTTGCTTACAAGGGAAAATGACCAAGTAATCCTTTAGTGGAAAAGGGCAAAAGATTTATTATACATTTGGATGTATGTGATCCTTTTAAGCCAATAATTAGGAATGGTGAAAGATACTTCATAACCTTTTACCAACGACTATAGTAGTTGTGGTTATGTGTACTTGACACAAAGAAAAAGTTTTGAAATGTTCAAAACCTTCAAAAGGTGAAGTACAAAATCAACTCAATCAAAGTTCTTCGTTCCGATAGAGGAGGAATCGAACTCTATTTGGATATGGTTCGATCTATGATGGCTAGGAGTGCATTATCTCTATCATTTTGGGGTTACGCTTCGCTCTCCGTGGCCCGTATGGCCTAAACCAAGAAAGTGGATAAGACAACCTTTTGAAATATGACATGGAATGGCTCCATCATTATCGTATTTAAAAGTATGGGTTGTGAAGCTTATGTGAAGCAATACACCCCAAACAAATTGGAAGTACGATCCACTAAGTGTATCTTTGTAGGATATCCTAAAGATGATATAGGATATTATTTCTACGATCCAACAGAGCAAAAGGTATTTGTTACTCGAAAGGCTGAGTTCTTGGAAGCAAAGTTCCTTGTGGAAGGAATTAGTCGAACAGTGGAACTTGATGAGGATCAAGAACCATAAGCCGATACACGTTTGGCTGATACTAGCATTCAACAAGAAGTTTGTTGAAAACAATCAAGTGGTTGATTAACACACTCAAAACATTCATAGATCTGGTAGAATTAGTAGTCCACCTGACAGATATGGATTTTTCATAGATGGATGCTACGTGGTAGATTCGGGTGAACCTACCACATACCATGATGCAATGTCAAAATCCGATTGTGACAAATGGCTTGAAGCCATGAACGTAGAGATGCAATCCATGTATGACAACCAAGTATGGGAATTGGCTATGCCGTCTCTTAATTCCAAAGTGGTTGGAAATAAGTGGGTTTTCGGGAAGAAAACACATATGCATGGTAACTTGGATACTTATAAAGCGAGACTTGTAGCAAAATGTTTCATTCAAACTCAAAGTGTTGATTATGATGATACCTTCTCGCCCGTCACGATGCTAAAGTCAATAAGGATATTATTTTCCATACCTGCATAATATGATTATGAGATTTGGCAAATGGATGTCAAAATGGCTTTCCTTAATAGATATCTTAAGGAAGATGTCTATATAGTTCAGCCTGAAGGTTTTGTC
The DNA here is from genome assembly GCA_030545235.1 of Helianthus tuberosus. NCBI lineage: Eukaryota > Viridiplantae > Streptophyta > Magnoliopsida > Asterales > Asteraceae > Helianthus > Helianthus tuberosus. The sequence continues at coordinate 157,263 of JARYGA010036277.1, forward strand.
GATCCAAAACATCCTGACAAAGTATGCAAGTTAAAGAAATCAATCTGTGGATTGAAACAAGCATCTAGAAGTTGGAATCGCCGTTTTGATGAAGAGATTAGGGAATATGGATTCATCAAGAACGTCGATGAAGCTTGTGTATATATGAAGGCTAGTGGGAGCATCATCACTTTCTTAGTACTGTATGTCGATGACATTCTACTATTTGGAAATGACATTTCAAACAAGGAAGGTGTAAAAACCTAGCTTGGAAGTTGTTTTTCCATTAAGGATCTTGGTGAAGTCGCCTATATTTTGGGAATAAAGATCTATAGGGATAGATCAAGGCGCTTGATAGGTTTAAACCAAAGTGCATACATTGACAAAGTCTTGAAAAGGTTCAAGATAGAGAACTCTATGAAAGGTTTGGTACCCATTCAAGAGAGGACAATATTGAGTGCGTCTCAATGTCCAAGCTCAAAGGATGAGTAAGAAAGAATGAAAGGAATCCCATATGCATCTACTATAGGATTCATTATGTATGAAATGATATGCACTAGATCGGACATGTCATGCGCATTAAGCATGGCGAGAAGATACCAGCTAGTAACGGTCATTGGGTGACTGTTAAAAATATATTGAAATACCTTAGAAGGACTAAGGATATATTTCTAATATATGGATCTGGTGAAAAAGAACTCGTTGTAAAAGGTTACAGGGATGCGAGTTTCGGAATTCGTTGTAAAGGGTTACATGGATACGAGTTTCCAAACTAATCGAGATAGTTCTCGATCACAATCAGGGTAGCATTGTCCACTACATAATCAGAATACATCGCCGTTTCATTGATTGAGATAATTCATATGGATCTGCCACTTGAATTATTGCCGATCTAGGGGTAGTCCCTACCATTCAGGACCCTAGAGATCTTTGTGATAACGATGGTGTGATTGCTCAAATCAAGGAACCTCGTGTACATCAAAAGACTAGACACATTGAGCGGAGTTTCAACTACATAAGGGATGAAGTTGAAAAGGGAAAGATATGTATTCGCAAAGTTCAAACTGATCAAAATATTGCGGATCCACTCACGAAGCTCCTTTAACGGGCAAAGCATGAAGGGTCATACTTGTGCCTCAGGACTTCGATATTCTAGTGGGTGGATTTGATCTATTTTGTATTTGGATATTGGAACAATTGTTTATATAACTCTTTTACAGGGTATTTTGAGTTATGTTCCATTTTAGCATGTTTAAATCCGTGAATAAGTTGCTTATTCTAAATGTCCGTAGTCGATCATACTTGTGGGAACAGATATGAATGTAAGACTATTATGAAGGTGGATTGGTGGATGTTCATTAGGTATGAATATAGAGCAAGGTGTTGCTGCCAAAGTTCATAGATATTTGTGGGATACAAATATTAGACCGACTCGCTCTCAAATGTTACTGCATGGAATCATTTGTGATTGATCATAAGTAAATTTGAGTAAAGGAGAATATCATAGTATCCTCAGACCTGAGATACATATTGGGTCTTGATATTCACCAAATATTGTACCTTGACTTATTTCTTCGCTGTTAGTAATATGACAGTACATAAGGCTAAGCTCAGGTGTGGTACAAGGTGATTGTGAGATACGTATGTAGTCAAGATGGGATTTGTTCCTCTTATTCGTTGAGAGTAAGATGTCTAAGGCCTGCTAAAGTTAAATCAACAGAGAGTGATCATTCTGTGTCTCTGGATTTGACATGACATCTGTAACGAAAGGATAAATGATAGATTCACCTAAATCATGTTCAAGTAAGGGACTTGAAGGCGTTGATGTTATTGAATGGCAAATATAGTCATACGTATTGGGGGTAGTAAACCGTAGTTAAGCATCATTTACTGCTTGCATCAATCTTCTATGTATCTTGTGCAAGTGGGAGATTGTTGGACTCTGTATGCCCAAGACACATATTAAATTGATGTGGCTAGTACGTTATGATCCAAGTCGAGTCATACCCAAATACAAGCTAGACAAACACTTACAATATTTATTTATGATATGATCAAATAAATAAATATTAACACTTATAATATTTAGAAATTGGTTTTCTAAATAATTGCACTTGACAAACTAATAAATTATATGGATAATTTATTTTGAGAGAATATTTTATTTTATTATTTAATGGGTTAAATAACATAATAAAAGTTGTATAAGTCTTATAACATATGTTGTTACATTTTATAAAATTTATAAAATATACATAAGACTTATAATTTATAAAAGAAAATTTTTGAATTTTTTTTAAGGTTGGCCGCCCCCCTCTTCCCAAGACAAAAAATGGCCAATCACATTGCATGCAAATTAGAGGATCTTGATTGGGCAAGATTGTTGGTCCAATGAGAAGGCATGCAAGTTGTCATATCTAGATGGTTTGTGATTTGGTCAAAATGGTGGCAATGTCACTCAAGGTTTTAAAATCGATTTTGTATGCCAAAATAAAAAAACATGAACTTGAAAATACTAGAGATTTCTCTCTAGAAATATCGGCCATATGATGGTTGATCATGAGGGTTTCAAGTTAGAAAATCAAGTGCAAGAACACTAGAAAAACCTCTCTATATTTCGGCTATGTGTGGTTGATCAAGAGAGAATTTTAGTGAGTTCATAAGTGTAGAAATCCTAGCCAAACATAAGGTGTTTGTTGGAAGGCTCGGGGTATACAAGCTTGAGGTCTTCTACACTTGAAGGCAACCGTTCAAGAAGCATCATCTTCTTCATATCCATTACTCCTTGGAAGGTAGTATTCTAAACACCCTATGGTTGTGGTTTAAATATTTGATAGCATGCATGTTCGTATATGGATCCGGGGATTGGGTTTTACATATAAAATGGGTTTTATATCTTGTAAGTAACATGTTTTAAATAATAATTTACCGCTGCGTTTTATTTTATATGGATAAAATACTTTGATAAACATGTGAAAAACCCAACAAGGGATTCATCAGCTAAACACTTCTTGAGGTTGGATACATGAAATACGTCGTGTATTCCAACTAGCTCATCTGGTAGTTGTAAGCGATAAGCAATTGGTCCTATTCGTTGGATGACTGGGAATGGTTCTACGTACCTTGGACTTAGCTTTCCTTTCTTACCTAACCGAACTACTCCTTTTCAAGGAGAAACTTTCAAGAGTACTCTGTCTCCAACTTGGAATTCTAACAGCTTGTGTCGATTGTCTGCATAACTCTTCTGGCGATCTCGGGCCGTTTTCAGTCTTGCCTTGATTTGAGTAATCTTGTCGGTAGTCTCTTTCACAATCTCAGGACCTGATAATTGACTTTCTCCTATTTCTGCCCATCAAACTGGAGTTCTACACTTTCGTCCATATAGTGCTTCAAATGGGGCAGCTTCTATGCTTGCATGATAACTATTATAATAGGAGAATTCAATTAAAGGTAGGTGGTCATCCTAATTTCCACCAAAATCTATCACACACGCCCTAAGCATGTCTTCCAGGGTTTGGATTGTCCTTTCACTTTGTCCGTCTGTTTGAGGATGGTATGCAGTGCTCAATTTTAGTCGGGTTCCCATTGCTTCTTGAAAACTTGTCTAGAAATGGGAAGTGAAACGACTATCCCTGTTCGATATAATGGAGAGTGGGACTCCATGTAAGGATACTACCTCGTCTATGTACAATTTGGCTAACCTTTCCATGCTAAAGGTTTCTTTCATGGGTAGAAAATGAGCTGATTTGGTTAATCGATCCACAATTACCCAAATCGCATCATTACCTTTTCTGGTTTTGGGTAACTTAGTAACGAAGTCCATTGTTATGAGTTCCCATTTCCATACAGGCATTTCTAATTGTTGAAGTAGCCCTGAAGGTTTCTGGTGTTCTGCCTTAACTTGTGAACAAGTAAGACACTTAGAAACGTATTTAGCTATGTCCTTTTTCATTCCTATCCACCAGAAATTATTCCTTAGATCTTGGTACATTTTATTGTTTCTAGGGTGCATGGTATATCTAGATTTATGGGCTTCCTCTAAAATTATATTTCTTAAATCTCCTTGCTTAGGTACCCAAATCCTTTTATTATGGAATCTCCAAATTCTATCACTTCCTTGCTCTAATTCCTTTACTCGTCCCTTCATTCTTTCAGCATCATCCTTGATTGCTGTTTCCTGAATATTCTTCAATTGTTCCATCAAATCTAACTGTAGATTTAATCGAAGGGCACGAACTCGCTTTTGCTTTTCATGATACTTACGACTTAAGGCGTCTGCAACTACATTCGCCTTTCCTTCATGATATTGAATATCATAGTCGTAATCACTTAAAATCTCCATCCATCTTCTTTGCCTCATGTTTAATTCTTTTTGCCCAAATATGTATCTTAAACTCTTATGATCTGTATAGATAGTAAACGTATTTCCATACAGACAGTGTCTCCAAATTTTAAGGGCAAAAATTATGGCTCCTAATTCTAAGTCATGTGTCGTATAGTTTTCCTCATGCTTTTTCAACTGCCTTGAGGCATACGCAATTACCTTCTTGCGTTGCATTTACACACATCTTAATCCTAGCTTAGAAGCATCACAATAAACTTCAAAGTCTTTCGTCCCTTCAGGTAAAGCTAGAATTGGGGCGTTTGTTAACTTTTGCTTTAAAATCCTAAAGGCCTCTTCTTGCCTAGGTCCCCATTCAAACTTAACTGCTTTACAGGTTAGCTTAGTTAATGGCACCACTATCTTGGAAAAAATCCTTAATGAATCGCCTATAATATCCAGCTAACCCTAGAAATCTTCTAATTTCCATAGCTGTTTGTGGGACTTTCCATTTGGTGATCGCTTCTATTTTGGAGGGATCTACGTGAATACCTTCGTGATTCACCATGTGTCCTAAAAATTCCACCTCCTGTAGCCAAAATTCACACTTCGAGAATTTGGCATAAAGCTTCTCCTTTCTTAACAAGGTTAAGAGTGCATGCAAGTGTTGACAGTGTTCATCCTGACTTTTGGAATAAATAAGTATATCATCGATAAAGATAATTACAAATTTATCCAAGTACGGTTTACAGATCCTATTCATCATGTCCATAAATGTTGCAGGAGCATTTGTTAGTCCGAAGGGCATGACTGTAAACTCGTAATGACCGTACCTAGTTCTGAAAGCTGTTTTAGGTATGTCTTCTTCTTGTACCTTCAATTGATGATATCCGGAGCGTAAATCTATCTTAGAAAAATATTTAGCTCCCTGAAGTTGATCGAAAAGATCATCGATCCTAGGTAATGGGTATCGATTCTTAATTGTAACCTTATTCAGTTCTCTATAATCGATATAGATTCGCATCGAACCATATTTCTTCTTTACAAACAACACTGGTGCTCCCCAAGGGGATGAACTAGGTTGTATGAATCCTTTACTTAGTAATTCATCTAATTGCCTTTTCAATTCTAGCATTTCGGTGGGTGCTAACCGATAAGGTGCCTTAGCTATCGGTGTAGTTCCAGGAATTATATGAATTCTAAATTCTACTTCCCTATTTGGTGGTAATCCAGGTAATTCTTCTGGGAATACATCCAGGTAATCTGATACTACCGGAATTTTAGTAAGTTCCTTATCTTTAGTGTTAATGATAGCTGAGATCATATACACTATTTCTTGTTTTCTTGAATAACTGGCCAACTTCATTACTGAAATGAATTTCAGTGGCTTTTGTGGCTTATCTCCTGTAATCACCACTAATTCTCCTGTGGGTGTATGAATTTCTATGGAATTCTGATCACATAGGATTCGAGCATCGTTGGCTACTAACCATTCCATTCCTAACACCACGTCGAATTCAGCTAAATTCATAGGTAACAGGGTTGCAGGAAATTTATGACCTAAGAGTTCTATTTTTCCTTCTCGTAAAACCTTATCTATGTTTACCGAACTCCCATCTGCCGTTTCGACTGTAAAAATATGCCTAAGGTTGGTTAAAGGTAAGTTAAGAGCTTGGCAGAATGAAGTATTTATAAAACTTTGGTTTGCACCAGAGTTAAATAATACTTTCGCATACACGTTGTGAACCAGGAACGTACCAGCTATGATGTCAGGAATTAGTTCGGCTTCCTGTGTGATCAGTTGGAATGCTCTTGCATTCTTCTTGGTAGCTCTGTCTGCCGGTTTGGTTTTGTTGTCTGCAGGTTTGACCAATTTGGGGCATTCTGGTTTGAAATGCCCAGCTTCTCCACAGTTATAGCAGACCCTTTTTTTCTTTCTGCAATCTTCCTCATGATGTGCTACAACTTTGCAAAAGTTGCAGGTTACATTACATTTTCCAAAATGTTTCTTTCTGCAATTCCTGTAGAACGGCAGAGTGGAAGATTGCCCAATTCTTCTTTTCTTGAAATTGCTA